>PVKA01012235.1:0-52565 GCA_004027165.1 Ctenomys sociabilis
AAAAAAAAAAAAAAAAAAAAAAAAAAAAAAAAAAAAAAAAAAAAAAAAAAAAAAAAAAAAAAAAAAAAAAAAAGAATGTTCCTCTGTGGTTACTTATCAACAGAGTTGTGAATTTTTGTCATTTTCTGCTTATGAGAAGCTCTGTTAGAAGTGTTAGAGGTTATTTGAATTCAGAATTTCCAGTTACAGTTTGTGAAAATGCTCTGAGATATATACAGCAATTAAAATACTAGCAGATTCACTTAAATGAAGAGGTTTTTTTTTTAAATTAAGCTGCCTTTTCTATTTTCCTTCCTTGTGCCTTTTACTATATTCTCCACCATGAATGGAGGAACCATTTTTCATTTTATTAGTTGCCTTGTAAAAGAAAATCAGGGGGAAGTTTGTGGCTATTGAAGAAGTTGCTGTTGTCTGTAGCTCTTGTCCTGGGATGGTGGAATTCATGTCTGTCCTGTGCAATGTAAGCTAGCTTTGGCCAGCAGAACGTGTACTCTGTTGTCCTTGAGAGGTGTGTAAGCTTCCCTCCCATTCCTGGAACTTTCTTGGGATGAGCTCAGGATAGTCCGCTGGAGGGAAAAGGCCACATGCAGGGAGCCCATCCCAGGCAAGCTCCTAGTGACCTGCTAGCTGACCACACAGGCCTGTGCAAACCCAGACCAAAGCAGCAGAGGGACTCCTACTCCATCCTCCAGTCCTGAGATGAAGTAGTTCCAGCGTGGTTTGTTATACAACAAAACATATTTAATGAGAGCTCCTCACATAGCGCAACAGGAACATTTCATAAAGCTGGGCCCCATGATCATGAATTTTATATATTCTGTAACCACTGTGGTTGGCTATAAACTGTTGATCATTTCTCCAAACTGCATCTCCTATCTGGCCATTTCTCCTCATTTCCACCTCTACTACTCTGGCCCAATCCACCACTGTGTCTCGATGAAATAGAGTACCTTCTCCTGCCCTTGCCTTCGAAGAGTCTTTGCAAGAGCTAGAACAATCTTTTTAAAATAAGGGGATCCTATCCTTTTACTTAACACCTTGTAGTGGTTTCCGTGCCTCTCAGAGAGTACAAGCCAGGATTGTTGGGAACCAGGCCCTAGGGGTCCACCCAGTCTGGCTTCCTCTCACCTCCTCTTCCTGCTAGACTTCCCCTCAGGCTCACCTGCAAGTTCCCACATTTGCACTTCTGCTCCTCCTCCCAGACTGTTCTTTGCCCAAATAACTATGGGTCTTACTCAGGCTGGCCATGTGCTCACCCCAGGGCCATGTACTTTTCCACATACTTAATCCTCTGTCACTTTCTCAGAGCCTCTGTGCATAGCCTATTTAAAACTCTAGGTCTCCTGTAATTCCTGTTGTCCTTTCCTGCCACTGCCACATAACACTTTCCACCACCTGGATCACTACTTATATTCGTTTCCTAGGCCCCCAAGAAAACACAAGAAAAGTTTGATGTCTTAAAAAAAATTGCATGTGTAAAGTGCTGGGTGCTGACATCTGAAGTCAATATGTCAACATGCATAGTGTTGCATTGCTTTGAAATTTGTTGAACTTGGATAAATTTGGTTGGGAAAACTGTGTCCCAGTTACTCATTTGTTTTGTACTCGACATAAAAGTAGAGCACATTGGTATCAGTTGCCCTGACTTGCTAACCTTTCCAGACAAAATAATTTATTTGGTGCTGGCCATTTTTTTGCACATGTCTGGCTCCCAAAACCAATTAATAGTGAGTACCAAGGCACCGCTATGCATTTTTTGAATCTTCTAGGGGAGAATTTTGGCTTGTGTCCACCAGGTTCTGGTGGCTCAAGGGATTCCTGGGTGTGCAGATGCACAACCACAATCTCTGCTTCCATCCTCCCAGGACCTTCTCTGTGGTCTTCTCCCCTTCTCTTTCATATAAGACCCTTCTCAATGGCCTTAGAGCTCACTCAGATGATCCAGGATGGTGTCACTGTGTGGTCCTTAGCATCACTACATTTCAAATGCCCTCTCCCCCCAAATGAGCCTTACGATCAGAAGGTCCAGGCTGAGGACATGAACACAGTCTTTTGGGAGCTGCCGTTCAACCCACTCCAGGATACATGATGTTTATAAAATTGCATTATCTATTTCAGCTTAATACAACAACATTTTTTTTTGTACTATTGTGTCCTTATAGGAACGTAGTAAGTGCTTAACAAATATTAGTTGAATGAATGAACATACTGAATTAAAATGTATACTGCATGTGAAATTAATCTACATATCTTTTCTGTGAAACTCCTTATAAATTCAGTCAGCGACAACCACATCTTCAGGACTTTGACCCTGAGCAAACTACTAAAACTCAACTTCAGACCTTTTTTTGGCAACCCCTGCAAACTCTGCAATGGCAGCCTCACACCTTGAGTTTACTCCATGTGTCTCGCATTCTTGGGTCCCAGCTTGTTTCTGTGTGAATCTAACCGGTGCACTGCTGTAAACATTCTCTTCTCTGTTAGGAGGGTTCCGCATTAGTCCGAGCCACACCCTCCACTTCCCGAGCCCATGCAAGTCCTTTCTCAAAGAGGCCAAGGGCACATTGTTGCTTCTCCTTTGGTCTTTGAAGCACAGCTTAATAGGTTTGCCAGGAAATCTTCCTTCCATGCTCTATGTGGATCCTTGTGGAAGTAGCAGAGAATGAATTAGCCCCTTATATTTGCAGCCTCATATGCTGTGCGCAGGGAGCCCAGTCTGCTAGGAATGGCTTCCGACAGGTGAGAGAATGCAGCCCTCCCGATTCTCTTCCTCCAGGTGAGCTCTGCCCGGGTGGCAGCTACTTTGGACCTTGCTCTGCTCTAGGGAGGTAATAGTCAAAATCTTCTTGGTCACGATTCTTCTAACTCCCATGTGAATCTTGCAGAAAAGCATTATGATCCTTGTTTTACACACGAGCAATCAGTGTTTTGGAGCACGCAGGTAGTTTCTCCAAGGTCACATGGCAAAAATATCTCTAGGCTACAACTCAGGCTGTTGCCAGGGTACTTCGTCTTTCATTCCTTGACCCCAAATATTCCAAGATGTCTCAGCCATCATTGTTTGATTAATTGAAAGTCATTCTTCGAAAAATAACTCTTTTTGACATTAAGGGGAAACATATTAATGATCAATTTGTACTATGTTAATGGACCAAAATACATTCCATGAGCAAATATTAGTTTTAAGCATTGGAGGGTTTTTTGATATGTTTTCAGAATGATATGTGCTTCTGTTCCATCCTTGTTTCCTTTTTTTCTTGGAAAATGCAACTCACATTTGTCCATTTTTATACCATTAACTAGGCTCCAGGTCTAGTTATTTATTTTTTCAAATATGTCCCTTCACAATTAGCTTCCACAGTTGGCTGCTGAAGAAGCCATATGTCTCCCTGGGGACACCCCCACCCAGTGCTGGAGGAAGAGTCCAGGGCTCAGAGCCGGAAGGCAGATTTGACCTCTGCTCCCCACTACCTGCTCCCAGAAACACCTTATTCGCCTCCTTACATATCTGTTCAGGGAGTTCATACAACGGCTACACCTCTTCCTAATGGTTCTAAAGAAGGAGAAATCTTTCTTGAAAGTGTTGCTTGCACTTAGATGAAAGATTTGCACTATGTGCCCCTGCTTTGAATTTTTCATATAAACAGTGAATTCTTTTTAATTTCTTTACTTTTAAAGAGAATAAAAAATATTTTAAAAAATAGAAACAATACAGAATTTTGCTGAACAAAAATGACAGGAATTCAGCAATGGTTATTATATTGCATATGGTTGTCTTCAAATTAGTTGTTCAGATTACCAGATATAAGCATGCAAATTTTGTCAAAAAATAAAAAAAGAAGAAAAGAAGTTTGAGCACTAACTGTTCATTTCAGTTAAAATGAGCATTCCAATGTGTACTGAAGGTTGAACTGAAGGTAATTTCAAGGAGAGTTTCCTTTTCTCTTGGCAAGACTGAGGACCAGGGATGGCCTCACAGACATATTTGATCAAAAAGGTCTTGTGTACATGTGTCCGCTGTAAGATAAATAAAGATAGTTTGGAGTCCCTATTGAATGGAAAGAAAATCCATGCTAAATCATAAAACTGGGCTTCACTTGCAGGTGAAGAGAGTGTAGAAAAGAGTGAAGCCCAGAGAAAGAAAGAAAAATGAAACTGAATGAGAAAACACTGGATCAGAAGGAAAGAGTATCGATCAGGGCGAGTTTATTCAGGAATCAATGCAGCTGACAGTATTTATCATCTGCTTTATGCTCATTCATTGGAGGATACGAACAAACATTGTGATGTTAAACATTGGGAGGGAAAATGCGATACACATCAAGGGCCACTGTGCAAAATACATCCTAAGGAAAAACATTATTGTACAAGCTGTGCTAAGTCTCAGATCAAAGAAAACACTCTTTGAAGAAGAAAGGATTAATATAGAGAAGGAGGTGCTGGCAGAGTTCCTACAAGGGTTTGAGAAGCAGCGTCCAGCTCTGCTCCTAAGACGGCATCCCAGCGCACCAGGAAGGGGGCCGTGGAGGGGCTTCTACATCCGTCAGTCAGGAAGATAGGAACCCAAGCAGCCACTGTCAAATCCAAGGCTTCCATGATGCTGATGGTTGCTAGATCCCAGAATAATTGACTGGTAAACACACCACTGTCTCTTATGCCTTTTAACCCCGTTAGGAATTTGCTCATAATCTCAAAAGCTCCAATTTTAGAGACAATGAACAAGGGTTTATTTTCTATCTCTCTCTCTATGACATGCATGGTTTTACAGCATAGACGAGACAACACAAATTCAAGCCACCAGGGGTCAAAGACTGCTGTGGGCACAGAGATGCCGTGCAAATGCAGACAGATGCAAAATGAAGGAGGGCGGATGGTGGGCGGCAGAGCAGGCACTTGGAGTGCCTTTCTTTTTCCTTGGGAACCATAGACTAGTCAGATCCAGTTGCCTGGTAACAGGACAATTTCTTCAGAGCTTCTTTCACCTCCCGATTCCTGAGGCAATAAATGAAAGGGTTGAGAGCTGGAGTGACAATGGCATAGAAGATGGAAATGATTTTGTTCATATTGAAGGCATGGATTGCTCGGGGCCGGGCGTACATGAAAATCGTGGCGGAGTAGAAGATGGTGACTACCACTAGGTGGGAAGCGCAAGTGGAGAAGGCCTTCTGCTTTCCTGTGGGCATGCGCAACACAGTGGCCAGGATGCATCCGTAGGACAGGACGGTGATCGCGAGGGGGAAGAGGAAGATGACCAGGGCCAGGACAAAGTCCACCAGCTCAGCCATGGACATGTCCGTGCAGGACAGATTGAGTACTGGAGAGATGTCACAGAAGAAGTGATTGATGACGTTGGGCCCACAGAAGGTGAGGCGGGAGATGAAGTAGATCTTTGCTAACGAGATGCCAAAGCCGATGCCCCAGGAACCAAAAGCCAGGCGGAAACAGAGCCTATGGCTCATGATGGTGGCGTAGTGGAGGGGCCGACAGATGGCCACGTAGCGGTCATAGGCCATGGCGGCCAGGAGCACACACTCTGTACACATGAGGGCAATGAAGAAGTAAAGCTGTATCATGCAGTGAGTGAAGGAGATGCTGTTGCTCGTGGACCAGAAGCTCAACAGCAGCTTGGGCACGGTCACAGAGATGTACCAGGTCTCCAGAAAGGACAGGTTAGCCAGGAAGAAGTACATGGGCTTGTGCAGCGGCCGGTTCTGCTGCACCAGAAGGATGATGATCACGTTTTCAGTCACTGTCAGAATGTAGGACACCAAGAAGATGAGGAAAACCGCAGTGCGCAGGCTCAAGCTCCCAGGGAACCCCACCAGGATAAACTTGGTGACCCGAGTCTGGTTTTCCACCTCCATAGTGAGGATGTAGGGCTTAGCTGTCCTAGAATGAATCGCTTGGTCAGAATCTACATTTCAGGTAGAATAATTCTGTGAGCCCAAAGAGAACAGTGTTCTCTGATCATTGGTAATGGCGATATTTATTCATGCCATGTGATAGGTTAGGTCATGACCTGGATATGTTACGCACGTTGCATAATGGATTGGCAAATATGCTGTTTACACAGATTAATTATGCCCATTTTAATGACGTAGACCTGAGTGTCAGCAAGACTGAAGTGAGCTACCAAGTCCCCACTGGTCTCAGGACAAATTACATTCATGTCTAAGTGCAAAGCTACATTTGATGCAATAGCCTGGCTGCCAGTTTAAAAGGATAAACCAGCTCCCCTGCATTCATCTGCTTGGAGCCCTGGAACTTATGACAGCATGATCAGGGAAGCTGGCTTCTTCAGTATTAAACACCTGTTCCTCATTCCAAGACCAGGTCTGACAATGATTTACTAGGTGACTTGCATTAGCCTCTCTGAGACCCTACTCCCTCTTTAGTCGATGTGAATGTCAGTAAGTATTCAACTGACGCTACCATAGAACAGAATTCCAGTGATGTAATGCATGGGATGGAGTATGCAAACTGTGGTAAGCAAGAAAGAAGCCCTGCCTCACCTTGGACAGGAAAGAGTATGGACACAGGCTGATAGGAGGGAGAGCAACTGTCCTGAGGTGGGTGGACACAGGCTGACAGGACGGAGAGCAACTGTCCTGAGGTGGGTGGACACAGGCTGACAGGATGGAGAGCAACTGTCCTGAGGTGGCAGTGTGGAGAGTAAAATAACGTGGCCCTTGCTTTGGGGAGCTTTACATTCATAGGGTCAGGGTGGGAGTCTTGAAGGTGTTTTCATGTATGTCAGAAAAGAGAGAACTGCATAAGTAAATTTGAAACATGTTCTATAAATATAAAAGCAATAACCCTAGTGTAATATGGAATTACACTCTGGCTTTGGAAATTGTGCCATGCAGGTTGAAAAGAATTTTGGGCGGAATCCTTTGAAAACTGAGGGAGCGGTGGGGTCATGAAACGGGGACACCATTGGTGTCCTGGAAAGGGTGGGAAGTTGGAGAAGATCCAGGACAGGCTTGACCTGGAGGTCATAGTGAGGGCTCTGAATAGTGCTCTAAATGCAGTTTTGACCCAACTCCATGATGGGAAGGGAAACATTGTTTAAAAGGGGATCCACTGAGGCCTGACTGCCAGAGGTGAGTGCAGTGGGAGGCTGTTGAGAGAAAGTGCTGGCGAGCTGGACTCTGGTTTCAGAGAAGTGGGCTACAGAAGTATCTCCAGAAGTGATTGTTAGATTCAAAATGCAAGGGGAGAGAGACAAAGAAATGCAGGAGGGAGCTATATGGTTTAGTAAATAGAAGTGCTGCCATCTACTAAGATACAATAGCCAACAAAAAGTTATAAGAAATTTAAAAGAAGGGAAATAAGAATAAAAAGAAAAGAATTTAAGCTTAAGTGCTCCTTTCAAAAGATCAGCAGAAATTGGAAATACAATTATTCAAATTATCCTGTATGCATACATAAATATATCTTTATTTTGTTCATTTATGTCTGGTAACCTAAACAACTAATTTGAGCAACATGCAATATAGCGATCATTGTTGAATTCTTTTTATTTTGTTTAGTGAAATTTGGTATTGCTTCTAAGGCTTTTTAATTTCTATTTTGTATGCTGTGAAAAATAAAAGCAAATTTTAAGAAGATATGATAACCAGAGATTTTACAGGCACTGTCTTCATAGATAAAGGGGTAACAATTGAGAATTTCATAGAGCTACATTTGGATTAGTGATAACTCTCGTGATATCCTCTAATAAAAACCTGCTGAGCACTTTTTCGGTGTCTGGAAGTTTGCTAAGTCATTCTCATAAAATTAATGAGATTTTATAATTCTAACTGCATGGTAGACCTGGTTTCAGACATGTGAAGCAACATTTCCAGTTAGAGAGTGACAAAGCCAGGGTTACACTGGACGTGAGATCTCTCTTGGCAACAAAGGCATGTGCACTTAATCACGGGACTGACTCTCATATAGATAAAAGCGTCTGACTGGGTGACCACTACCATGTTCTTACATTTAGATTTCTACTTCATAAAATGTGCTCCAATGTCATTAAAAATTCATACAGAAAACAGCCCGTTAGAGATGAGCCTGAGTTTGAAAAAGAAAATGACATAGTAAGCGTGTCTACTGTCAGAAGCACAAAAGAGAACACATTGAAATATCTGATAAATATCTCACAGATGAAATGTCCTTAGATATGTTCTGCAATAGGAGTAAGTGAGAAGATACAGAATTTTAAGTGGATGAGTCAAACCGAGAAAAGACACAGAGTCCTGAGACAGCCCGGCACATTTAGGAAAGCAGCCCATTAATGACCTCACGGCCGTGTGAGTGCTGAAGTGGGTACAAATGAACAGGAAAAGGATGGACGGGGTGGGAGAAACTTGTCCATATCAGATAAGGGGAGCTGCAGACTGCACAGCAAGGCATCTGCTGACGCTCGGTAGTGCTGACGGTTACTAACTGCCAACTGTTGGCAGGATGATAACCACGTCATGTGGCGCCCTAGACCTGATAGGAGAGGCTGGGATTGGCTGGGGCAGTATGTTCATATCAGCTGTTGACAGATGCATTGGAAGATGTCCTGAACTACAGTAGTAAATCATATTCCTAGAGGAATCTCTTAAAGGGTGGGAGGGGCTTCCTTATTTCTCACCAGCCAAATGAAAGCTCATAGTCACTAATATTGCAAACAATAGATACATTATAGCACTGTATTTATTATTAAAATTGCATGAAATTCATAGACCTTTTTTTACTCCTAAATTTTGCTCTACTATCCCATACTCATCCAGGTTATCCATTCTAGAAGATTTACGATCTCAAGTGAAAAAAAGCAAGGGTTTCCCTCCATCCTGTGCCAGCTCTGTGTGCCTTTTCTTCCCTCTGGTCTTGTCTGGGTTCTGATCAAAGACAGGATCCCAGTAACTCACTCAGGATGAAAATGTAACCTCCGTCTCTGCCAAGACAGTGGCTTTGTTTGCAACCACGATTGCAAACAAGTTGCCCAGAAGATGCGGAGGTTAGAGTCAGAATATGGGGAAGCTTAATTCTGATCCAGTGCTGAAGGATGTTTTTTAAAGAGACTGGGAAAGATCTACTAACTCAGCTTAGTGCCTAACTATCTGCTCTGGATTTTAGAAGAGGGGTGTATCATCCTAGCAGATGCTGGGGGAATTGAGAATAGAAGGGAGACATGAAACATTTAGTTAACTACCCCTGTGCCAAAGGAGCCTGAAAAGCTGCATGCATGGGCAGATCAGTCTGCCTCGTGGCACTTACCTTGGCTCAACAGCCTGTGAGGTGACATGCGAGAGCAAACCCTTCACTGGCTCTAAAATAGGAAGAGGCAGGACAAATAGATTCAGGCATAGAGTCAGTAAGAGGAACCCACTCCCTAATCCTAAAGGGAGGGACTGGATGCAGATTACCCCACTGCTTTTGAGCTGAGAAGCAGGACCGGCAGAGAGGACAGCCCTAGGCACTAAGACTGAATTTGTGCCCAAGGTGGCATCAGGCTGGCTCTTCCAGCATCCGAGGTCCAGAGTCCCCATTGCCTTCCTAGGGAACACATCAGGAGTCCCAGGGATGAAAAGATGGGAAGATCGCTGGGTTCTGAGCGCTTGCTAGCATATCAAGACTTTGCCTGCATATCTGCCAAGACCCAAGAGGAAAGAGTTTTGACGATAGCAGTTCAAATCTCTGTGGGACTCAAGAGAAATCTTGTTTACCTGCTATGGCAATCTTACTTATCTGACATAAGAGTTGCAAGGGGTAGGGTGGGTGGGTGGGGAATCACTTACGGTTACATACTTTGAAAATAACTGCATTTTAATTTGTTCTTTGTTGAAAGGTGAAAAGAGGGGGGAAAGTACTGCTTTTAAACTTCTACTTAACGATTTTCAGTTAGTATATTCAACCTCTGGCTTACTTGAGATAGGATGACCATAGTGATGTTCCAGGACAAAGGATAGGACTTGATGAAAATGGGTATCACTTCATTTAGTAAAAGTTAATAAAAGCCTTTGTTTTAAAAACTCACGCTGTACTTGACTGTTAAATAAATTCATTACAATGGAGTCATTGTTACCGTGACAGCTGCCCTTGGGTACCACTTGAAGAATAATATCTCGCTGTCCAGGGTAAAGTGTTTATTAAGTAAATACCACTTTTTTGTGGCCTACAGAACTCTTCAAAGAAAAACTGTCAGGTTCTTCATGGTTTCATGGTAAATGGAAACACGGACAGTTATAAATAGTTCATTCTCAGTTGCCACTGGTGTTTGCAGTAATTTCTTTTTAAAATCATTCATTTATGTATTTTGTATGGGGAGTCTCTGTACATATGTCTGATTCGTAGTTATCCTCCTGTCTCAGCCTCCCCAGCTCTTGGATTACAGGCCTGAGCCACCCTGGTTGGTTTTGGTGGCCAGCGCGGCATGCCTGGGGTTCTAGGACTTGCATAGCAAGCGGTACCAGGGATTAAACCCTGGTCCTCGCACTTGCCAGGCAGGCACTTTGAATGTGGAGCTATTTCTGCAGCAGGCTTGCAGTAATGAAACAACCAGCCCTCAACGTACCTTCTTTCACAGATTAAGGTATGAAAACTAAGTTGCGATGAATAGAAATAGATTCTTTCAAGTTTCTGGCCTCAGTTTGTCTCAAGGTCTGAAAAATATTCTAACATCCCCTAAAATAAATCATTAGATGTTACTTTTCCAACAAGGATTTCAACTATTATGATCCTGTGGCCACTACTAGGAAAGTTATTTTATTTTATTTTTCAGTACTGGGGATTGAACTCAGGACCTCATGCTTGGCAGGCAGGAGCTTATATTGCTGACCTATATCCCCAGGCCACGTGGTCACTAACAGAAACCTGGCAGAAATTTCATTAAGCAATAGCTGTCACATCCATGCTCAGCTCACCTGTGTGGTGGCAGAGACCAAGAGGAGCACAGTTCTGTATAGGTAGGAAGTGCACCCCTATTGGGAGAGGAGACCAGGAATTACTGTGAATATGATCTTGTACTCTTGTGTCAAAATTCCACACAGATAAACCTACACAGATTGGAGAAATCTGAAAACTACAAACCAGATATATCGTAGGACACACTGACATAATGTCATCCTCAAAGCTGGATTTTCTTGGCTCTTATTTTCCATCTATGGCTATTGGTAGTTCCCAGTTGGCATCTTCTACAGACCCTTATCCAAGTTATATGGGAAACAGTAAGAAAACCCAGGTGCTCCTTGGTCCTAAGGTCCCCTCGCTGTCCCCTTGCTTTCCTCAGAATCCTCTAATACTTATAGTTGTGTTAGTCCAGGCTTTTAAACTTCAAGAAGTTCAGTTTTGAATTATGACTCGGTACTCAATTTAGGAAGGTGCCATATTTGGTGTGTGGGTTGATCTTGTGTCTACTTGAGATGTTGGAAAATTGGCTGGGCACCACGCCCTAGGGCGTGGAGGGCAGGGAGGGCCCACCCAGGGGAGGGAGGAGGGAGGAAGGAGGAGGGGGGAGGGAGGAGGGAGTGAGTGATTCAGCACAAAAAGAAAATACATAGAGGTTGAGGAAGACTTCTGCGTGTACCACTTCCCTGGAGGAGCTCGATCGACGCATCACTTCGGAGGAGAAGGAAGAGAGAGGCTTGATGGGTGCCGCATTGCTGCTCCTCTTCTGCTCTTCATTGTTTTCCGCCGCCATAAATTGCTTGGAGCCAGAAGAGTACAGACGGAAACCTCCACTAACTGTGAGCTAAATAAACCTTTCCTTCCTTCACTTTAGGTGTCAGGAATTTGTTCCTGCACCAAGTGACAAGTAACTGAGACATTTGGTTATCAACTGATGGACATTTGGTTCTATTTGCAGTATGTCTTAACACATAGGCGATTTATTTACTGAGCCTTCATTTGCTATTGGGAAGAACCTGAAGGTTTTCTAGAGAAGCCTGAGGATCTTTTCAGGCCTGGCCATAGCAAACACCCAGGCCCAGACAAGTATATGGTTTCCTTGATCTTCTAAGAGCACACACATGAGTGTGCAGAAGCCTTCTCCTCATGTATCTTTTCCCTCAAGCTCTTCTTTCCCAACCTTTTCAATCTATTTCTTGCTTATCCCATCTCTTATCTTAAGGCTAAGATTGCCATCACCAGTAGTTTGACCTTTAAATTCATTCAGCAAAGTCTGCCAGGAAATTTATGTGGGACACCAACTCATAGTCAAATCCAATGAAGGATAGCCCTTCCATCAGCACTTCAGTGGAAAATTTGAAATAGTAACCAGTTTTGAGACAAAATTTATGTTATTCTTTATTTTTTTAACATTGTATACCAGCAGTGTGGGCTGTCTTCTCTCTCTCTCTCTCTCTCTCTCTCTCTCTCTCTCTCTTCCCTCCCTCTCCTTCTCCCTTCCCCCTCCTCTCTCTGTTTTGCACTTTTTAAAAAAGAGAAATCTAGGGGCCCGGGAGATAGCTCAGTAGAATAAGTGCTTGCCTGGCAAGCACAGGGTCCTGAGTTCAATCCCCAGTGCTACAAAAAAGAAAAAATGATAAAAAATAAACATAAAAAAGAAATATAAAAAAATATGATACAGAATTTCAAAGCAAAATGATGGTAAATTAACAAAAGTTGTTATAATACATACTGTTATTTTCAAGGTAATTACCATATTTCCAGATATAGGCATATAAAATTGATCAAACAATTAAGCATTAATTGCTCCTTTCAATGAACAAATATAAATTAGCAGTATAATTTTCTTAGCTGGGCTGGGGAGATGGCTCAGTGGAATAAGTGCTTCCCTGGCGGGCGCAAGGGCCTAAATTCAATCCCTCATTCCACAAAAAAAGAAAAAAAAATTTTTTTCTTAGCTATGTTGTATGTATTTCACCATTTCTCTTTCTTTTCTCTTTCTGTCATTCCAGTTTTTATTTCCTGCTGATTAGTTTCCTTCCTTTTTCACAATATCAATTGTATCTTTCAGATTTTATTTACTCTTTCAATTTCTTACACTAGTGTAAAGATTCCTCAAAAAAAAAAAAAAAAAAAAAACTATCAGAGGTCTCATTTACTCCAGATATTCCTCTTCTGGGTGTTCTTCCAGAAGCACTGAAAATATCATCCTACAAGGATATATGTGCATACATGTTTACAGCAGCACAATTTTTTTTTTTTTTTTAATTTTAGAAAAGGGCCTGCAGGGAGTTCAGGTCCTCACTACTAGATTGGAATCATAGTGATCTGCCTGTTTACAGCCTCCCTAGAACTGGGATCTCAGGTTTATGCCACAACGCCCGGTCTCAATTACCCTTTCAGCATACCCTGGGGGTGGGGCCAGCATGTCAGGCCCCGGGCCTATCAAGCCCCGGGGATCAAACCCTCCGCCCCTGAGCCTGCTTGCAGGCACTTTAATCTGCTAAACTATTTGGCTGGCCCAAGCAGCGCAATTTGTCATAGCTAAATTTTAGATATAATTCAAATGTCCATCAACAGAGGAATGGATAGACATGACGTCCTATTTTTATACAATGGAGTATTTCTGAGCTATAAAGAATGATAAACTTGAGGCTTTTATACATAAATGGATGCAACTAGAGACCATACTCATAAGTGAAAAATAAATCAGGCTCGCGTATTAAAGCATGGCACTGCTTCCCTAGTGTACGCCACTGGGCTGTCATCTTGCTGGTGCCTCCATTCTGAGAAGCGAAGCTGGGAAATTTTTGAATATCCCAAAAGCTCCTACCGTGGTGCAGTGGCTTCTACACTCATTAATTTTTCCTTTTGACATCTAATTAGTTATTATTGTGGAGGAAGCCTTGGAACAATACATAGTCTACTAATATCAGTGGTGGTTACACAATTATGCATGCATACGTGGTTAGACAGACAGACAGACAGACACAGAGAGAGAGAGAGAGAGTTTGTATATTTTATTTGTACTTGCAACGCTGCCAAACTTTCTGTATCTTGTTGTCTTCCCTTCCTCCTGTGCGGCTTCTACTAACCACCATTCCAATCTCAACTTCAAAGAGGTCAAGTTTTTTTTATTTTGCGCACATGAGTGAGATTATACTTTTCTTTCCCAGCTTGACCCATTTCCCTTAATATACTCATCTCCAGTTCCTAAATGGTGAAATTTCACTGTTTTCCAGGGTAGAATAGTATTCTACTCTATATATGCGTCACAGTTCATTTCTATGCATTCCTCAGATCATATAGTAGTTCTATTTTTGACTTTGTAGGAACTTCTCTATGCTTTCTACGATGGCTGTGATACTTCACATTCTCACCAACAGGGGGCAAATATTCCTTGGAGTCTACTTTTTCACCAGAACATGTTATCTTTGGCTTTTGTGATAAGTTATTTTGACCTGTGTGAGGTGATACGGCATTGTGGTTGTGATTTTTGCTTCCCTGGTCATAAGTCGGGACTTCATTCTTATGCCTGTTGGCCAGTTAGATGGCTTTATTTGAGAAACGTCTATTGAGGATTATTGTCCTTATTTTAAAACACTGTTTGGCTTTTTTTTTTTTTCATGCATTTTGGATGCATCAATCAGATTTCACTCATTACTGGGACAAAACACCCAACACCCAGAATTAAGGAAGGAAAGATTTATTTAGCTCACGGTTTGTGGAGGCTTTAGTCTATATTCAGCTGGCTGTGAGGTAGAATGGCACAGGGCAGAGAGCAGCCACTCATGGCTGTGGAAAGCAGCAAAGCACAAAGGGGGGAGCAGCAGCAGGTGCCTCTCTCCTTTTCTTATATTCTAAGCAGGGTACCCTGGGTGGGGGTGTAGAACTCACACAGTGTCCATGGCCTCCTCTTGCACAGGGTGAGGATTATTACAAAGTGAGAACCCTGGCTCCCTGCTGAGTCACTCAAACTTCTAAACTTCTCAAGTTGACACCACGTATCAATCGATACACTGGGTATCAATTCCTTATCAGATATATATTGAATACAGATTGCTAGGTGAGAGGTTTGTAATTATCCTTTCAGGATTCTCAGGATATCTTTTCTTTTTTCCAACTTGAGCCCGGCAGAATGGCTCCTACCATGAAGGGTTGCTGGGCCATCAGTGAGCGGGTGACCCAAGAAAGCACCGTCAGCATTCGTGGAGAGGGCTTCAAGAAGCACACCCCCAGGCACATAAGGAGAATCCCAAATTTACCACAAAGGAGACTCCGTAGGTACACGTTGACACCAGGCTCAACAGAGCTTTCAGGGCCAAAGGAATAAGGATTGTCTCATACTGCACCCATGTGCGGTTGCCTAGAAAAGTCATGAGGAGGAAGAGTCACCAAACTGTGCTGAGCTGGCCCCAGCCGTCGGGTGCACTAAAATCGAGATCAAGACTGGGCATGGCGGCGCGTGCCTGTAATCCCAGCCCTTGGGAGGCTGAACACAGGCAGATCACTACGAGTCTGATCTACATAATGAGACCCTGTAGACCATGTACTAAAAAAAAAAAAAAAAAAAAAAAGGAGTCACCAAATAAAGACTTGGGAGACAGCTCAGCAGTCTAAGTACTTCTTGGCAACTGTATAGACCCAGATTTGATCCCAGGTGCTGCATGCCATGCTGGCCCCAGAACCTCGGGCACGTAGTGCCAGCCCTGAAGCCGACTGCGGTGGTGCACGCCTGTAATCCCAGCACTGAGGAGGCTGAGACAGGTGGATCACTATGAGTCTAAGCTGCATAGTGAGACCCTGTAAATAAATAAATAAGAAATAGTAACAGTCAGCAAATAAGCTCTACAGTTTGATAAGCTACATCTCTTTTACAATATACAAAAATTTTCAGACAGTTAAGGTAAATGAGTACTAACTTTCAAATAAAGTTATAAAAATGCCCCCCAAAAGAATGATACCTTCCATTTATAGTGCACTCATTTCTTTTTTTCTTAATTAATTTTATTGAGAAACAAATAGCAATGAGACACATTCAAAACAGGTTAGTAGGACTGTTACAAGTCTCCTCATTTCTAATAGCTGCTGCATTTTTGTGCATGCATGCTTATGTTTCTAGGCATATCTTTAATATCATCTCTTGATATTTGAGAGGGTTTTGTTTTGTTTTGTTTTGTTTTGTTTTGTTTTTTTGGTGGTACCAGGTGTTGAACTCAGGACCTTTAGAGATATTTGAGTTTTAAAATTTTGAGTGTCATGATTTTAATTTTGTCCTCCTGATGGTCCTCTGATCACTGATCTGTAGTTTCTTCTATTGATTTTGCAATGTAGTTTAGTGACAACCTTATAAAATAAATACCTACTTTATTCCATCCCCTTTTCTAAGATTCAAATTAGAAATGTGTTCTATTATTTTGTATTGCTGTACTCACAGTCCTGTTCTCTTTCACTGTTTGCTCTTTTCTTCGCATTCCATATGGCATTGTTCCTGTCTTCCTCTTTTAAGTACAGCCGATCTTTTCTGTCTTGTGGTTAGTCTTAAGCTCATCGGAAGAATCAGCTGCCTTTTTGTGTTGTTTGTGTTTTATTTCTAGCATTTACATTTTATTATATTTTAGATTTGATTGCTGTTATGAAAATCCTCGTGTTTTCCATTAGAAATTATCCAAATTTAGGGTAGGTAGACTTAAGATTTTTTTTTAACTTTATAGTGATACAAAAATAGCATGCACTTGGTAGAAACTATACTTCAAATTTTGAAGTTAGATTTTTTCCTCCTTGTTAGTGATGTACAGTACAATGCTATCCTGAATACCTAGTCAACCACATGATCGTGAAGGTAACCAGCACATGCCCTCCAAGTGTACTGTATTGTTTAGGCATTGATGCCCCATGGAGTAGGTGGTTAAAGGCTTTATGGATTTATATGACATTCTCACTATGATTTACTTGGGGACATTGCCCCATTTTAAATTGAGGGGTCTCTGTTTCTTCTGGCTTCGATAATTTTGAATGCTTGAGCCTTTTTTTAAATCTACGGCTCATTTTTAGGAACAAAATTTGTACTCATTGCTATAAAATTGAGTAAAGACTCACGAAGACGGGGATAAGTGGTATTTATGAAAATTCATTGAAACAGTATTTGAGAGATCATTTTGGTGTTCCCAATCCAGCATTAGTGTTAGGCTCTGTTAGTCCGTGACCTGAGAGTCAGTGTGGCAGCCTTACGCAAGCCCTCAGGGAAGCAAGTCTCTGCTGTGCACCTGCAGCTGGGCCTGTGTGGGTTTTCTTTCCCTTTCCTAATGGATCTGTTTTAATCTCAGGATGCTGGCCTGAACATTCTACCCTTCTTGTTAGGCAGATTGCTTTTTTTTTTTTTTTTTCTTTTTCCTTATTAGAAATGACCTTGATCTGATCGAGTGACAGGGTTTTCTGACCTCTCCTGACAGGGAAACTCATGCTGATTTCATTCACAATGATTATGGCAAGAGCAGAACTTTTATTATTCCTTCTTTGGGGAGAAACAGTTTTGGTTCTGTCTTTTTACCTTGACCTTTAAAAATTTATATTTTCCTCTTTTGCTCATATATATCAGATATATTTATATGATACATAGTTTCATTCTTTGATTTGTAGAAGTTTCACCTGATACACATTTGTATAATCCCACTGTGTTTTTCCTTTTTGAGATTCATAACAATTTATTCATTTGTGGACTGATAACTTCAATCTGGCTTGAAAAAAATGTTCTGATAATTATTTTTCTACATGTTCTTTTGCTTATTCTCTTCTTTCTTTCATTTTGAGTTTTGAGTAAATACTTAGGTATAAGTTGGGCCTCTTTCATGTCCCAAATATTAAGTCACTTTTACTATGTCTCACATATTATTAATACTCTCTTTCCTTTCCTTTCCTTGTCTTGTCTTCGCTTTTTTTTTTCCACTACCAGTTTACTTATGATGTACTTGTCTTCAACTTGTCAGATTTTCCTCAATTTTCTTTGATTTGCTATTTAAAACTATTGATTTTTTAGTTCTCCTTTTAAATCATTATTTCTGAGTTCCAGTAAGTATTCTATTTTTGATGCTATTCTACAACATGGATTCTTAGTATATAAAAACAACATATCAACATGTTCATCAGTTATTTTGTTTATTTGTTTGTTTGCTTGTTTTTTGTTTTTTCGCAGAACCAGGGATTGAACTCAGGCCCTTGAGCTTGCCAGGGAAGCGCTTATTCCACTGAGCCATCTCCCCAGCTCCAAGGCTTTAATTTTTGCTAATGGTCTTTAACCCTAAGAAACAGAAAATTTGATATCTCAACTAATAATAAATACTGATAAGAGATCCTGTTTCTTTCAGGATCTGACGTGTAACTATTCCTCTCTCAGGACTGTAGTCTACCACAAGTTCCTCCTATTTTCTTAGTTCCCTGACCACTGTAAAACTGGAAGCTGCCTTGTGCTCAAATGTTGCTGAATGTTAGCTTATATTCTAGTTCTTTCTTTTCTTTGTAAACCCTGGCCTACCAATTTTTTCCCCTAGCAACCTCTCTAATTTTCCCAAGAGAGTATTCTTTTCATAATAATTCTAGAGATTTTCAAATTATCTTCAGTAAGACATAGCATCCTCTATGATAGTAAGATGCTGAAGTCGTATGTTCAATATATATTTTGATTGCAGAGCCAACTAGAACTGAGCACACATTGTGAGAAAATTGAGGAAGTGAAGGCGTAAAGGAATAGTTATATCACACAGGGAGGCAGAAGAAGAACTTTGGAAGAATGGGGAGCATTTAGGATAAAGTCTGTGCTTGGATATGTGAAAATCCGAGTGAGCTGTCACCTAAGCAGCTGGATACTGGAACAGCCCTGGATCTCTAAATTTTGGAGCCATCAGCATTTACTTAACATTATAAAATTAGTTAAGATTTTGGTATTAGTATATTTGAAGAGGAGAACATATTTGAGTTATCTAACATATAGACATCTGGAAGAGAATTCTTTTTTCACATCCTGGATATTTCTTTAGGTTCTGCAAAGTCTGAGAAGCTTCTGGAAATATAACAAGCAAAGAAGATGTGTGATACAGTATATTATAATGCTTCTAGAGAAGTTGTAGGATATGAGAACTGAAACTAACCATTGTATTTAGACATGAATGCCAATTATGTCAGAATTAGAATGATTTGAATGTTAATAGTGTCAGAATCATGCCAGAGGCAAAATCTTAGCTTACATGAAAATTAAGAGTACAACAAATTGTTTACAGGCAGGCATATGTAACCAAACATGAAAGAAGAAACACCACCTGTAAGGTGTGGAGCTCCTGTGCATTTCAGATACAGAGGATGGTGATGAGAAAGTGCTGCTTGTGACAATGCTCTAGGGAAAAATGACTAATTCCCTCTAACTAGAGCTCAGTTCTTGACACAGTGATCTATCCACGTCCTCATTCTCAGTGGGTTGCAGCAGCTTCATTTCATATTCACCTTCTAGCTCTTATTTTTCACTTTAAATACAGATATTTACAGTTTTTAAAACTTAATTTTATACTTCAAAAAGTTGTAGCTGAAAAAAAAATGTTCTAGCCAATTGCCTGTGTTATCACAATTTAACTGTCCTGTCCATCATCAGTTCTTTATTTTAAGCTACCTTCTGTAAAGTGAAGTGTTTTCCACACTTTTGTTGCAAGTTTACGAAAAATGAACAGTGCTGTGTTGTGGATTAGTATTTTCCAAAGGCCCATGAGTTTTGGGGTAACCCCAGTGTGGTACTACTGGGAAGTTCTGTGGACCTTTAGAAAGAAGGTCCTTGTAGAATACTACGGATCTGTCCTTCTGGTTTCTCTTTGTTTCTTAGTTCATGGAGTTGTTGACTTGTGCAACAGTCACCAGAGATGTACAGCCATGCAAGCTTGGGCTGGAAACTCCAAACAGTGAACCAAAGTGGATGTTTCTCCTTATTAGTCAATTTCCTCTGCTTTACAGGTATGAAAACCTGACTAAAATAAATGGATTTATCTATACGAAAATACTTAGTATAGATATAAGATCTATCATCTGCGGTACAGGGTTTCAGGGTAAATCCTGAGGAGATTTGACTGCCATTGGCAGATACGAAAGTTACATTTCTTGTTACATAGGTCTTGCTTTATCTTGGTCTTAACCATCCAGCAGAAAAGTATAAAAACAAAGTATAAAAGGTAAAGCCACACTAATATGCTGAGCTGTAAAAGGCTCAACTCAACAACTTCTGACATTGCCAGTCCTACAGATAACCCACTACTATTATGGACTACTGGACTATATTAGATTATTTTGCTGAATTCATGCAACTACAATATTTAAATGACAATGGAATACCCATCTCTGACAAAACTAAACAAAAAAAGGGATACAAATGAGGGACCATTTTGTATCTGTATATAAAAATATAGTATAGATATATAACTACTTTCACTTAATTCAATGAGAGAAAAGATTTGTACTAATAGTGTTTGGACAGGATATCATGTCTGCGTACTGTGAATAGCCAGTATGAAGACAACAATATGCAACTTATTAATTATTAAAACTGTCCTACTAGTCATTTTTGAAACTGTCTCATGGCTATTTGTTTCTCAATAAAATTAATAAAAAAAAAAAAAAGAGAATCAGAAATCAAGAGTACAATTTCCCAAACTATTCTGCATAGATACCTAAATATACCGTTGTCTCTTCTTTCATTTGACCTTTTCCTCATCCTAGTTTTTCCTTCCTGTTGAATAAATTCATTCCCTATCACAGTACCTATTGTATCTTTTGTGTTTTAGTTACTCTTTCAGGATTCCACAATAGGGAGATAATCTGATGTTTGCACATGTAGATCTGATTTACTTCACTTGCCAATGCAATCTCTAGCTGCATCCATTTATCTACAAAAGTCTCAAATTGTTCTTTTTTATAGCTGAATAATACTCCATTGTGTAAAAATGCCATCTCTTTTTTATACATTCCTCAGATGATGGGAATTTGGGTTGTTTCCAAAATGTAGCTATTACAAATTGTGCTGCTATAAACAAAGGTACAAATACATCACTGTGGTACGATGATTTCAGCTCTTTTGGAAAACCACCTGGGAAGGGAATAGCTTTTTGAGAGAATCTCCATACTGATTTCCATAATAGTTGCCACAGCTTGCACTCCCACCAACAGTGGAGAAGGGTTCTTTTTTTTCTATAACCTTTCCAGCATTTACTGGTTGACTTCTTCATGATAGCCATTCTTTCTGGTGGAAGATGGTATGTTAGCTTTATTTTAATTTGCATCTCTTGAATGACCGATGATGTTAATCATTTTTTAGGTATTTATTTGCCATTTGTATCTTTTGATTCATGATGCATATTCATCTGAGATGCCCATTTTTGGAATGGGTCTTTGAATTGGATGGATGATTTAAAAAAAATTCTTTCTTTTTTTTTTGGAGGAACTCAGGCCCTTATGTTTGCCAAGGAAGCACTTATTCCACTGAGCTATCTCCCCAGCCTCTAAAATTTCTTTATATGTTCTAGGTAGAAGTCGTTTACCTGAAGGCCAGTCTCATGTAATTGTTTCTTTTTTAAATTTTATTTTATTTTATTTATTTATTTATTTATTTTCCATTTATTTTTATTTTATTGAAATACAAATGTCAATCAGACAGTTTCAAAACACCATAACCATACAGAGTCGATGAAATAATACATTGCCAACTGTTTTCATAACGTTTTGGTATTGTACAAGGTACATACATGATATTATATTTACAGGTTTTTATATAGCTGAATTATTTAGTAGGTTTTTCCTTTCATTCTGTTGTCTTTTTCTTTTGGTAGGAAGAAACCTTACAAAAAGATGAGATCCTAATTGTTGATTCTTTAAAGTATTTCTTGTGCAGTTTGATTTTGTTTCATAAGTGTTTACCTATCCCTATGTCCTTAAGGATTCTACCTACTTTCTCTTCAAGGAAATTTAGTTTTTTCATTTTAATATCTAAGTCTTTTATCCATTTTGACTCTAGTTTTGTGCATGGTGATAGGCATGGGTCTATTTTAAGCCTTCAGAATGAGGAAAGCCAGTATTTCTAGCACCATTTATTAAAGAGGCTATCTTTCTTACAATGAACATTTTTGGCCCATTTTTCAAAGACAAGGTGGATGAGTTTGTTTGTAGTTGTGTCTACACCTTCTAATCTGTTCCATGCATCTTTAGGCCTGTTCTTTTGCCACTACCATGCAGATTTTATTGCAGTAGGCTTTGTGGTATAATTTCAAGTCAGGGATTTTTTTAAAATTTTATTATTTATTTATTTATTTATTTATTTTTTTTTTTGCAGAACTGGGGATTGAACTCAGGAACTTGCACTTGCCAGGGAAGCACTTATTTTACTGAGCCATCTCCCTACCCCACTTAGGGATTGTGATACTTCCTGATCTTCCTTTGTTACCCATGATTGCTTCAGATATTCTAGGTCTCTTTTTTGCTCCAGATGAATTTTAGGAATGTGTGTTCTAGATCTGTGAGCCATACTAATGACATTTTAATTGGGATTGCATTGAATGTGTATAACAACTTTGGGGATATGGCCATTTCCACAGTGTTGGTTCTTCCTATCCAGAAACAAGAAATATCTTTCAATTTTCTTTTCTTTTTTCAGCACTGGGGATTGAACTCAGACCCTTGCACTTGCCAGGGAAGAGCTTATTCTACTGAGCCATCTATCTGGTCCTCTTCATTTTCTGAAATTCTCTTTGATCTCTTTTTTCAGAGTATGATAATTTTCACCGTATAAATCTTTTACTTCCTTTATGAGGCTGATTCCTAAGTATTTCACTTACTCGGGTGGTATTATGAAAGATGTGGTTTCCATAATTTCTTTCTTGGTGTGTTTCTTGTTTGTGTATACAAAAGTTGTGCATTTTTGAGTATTGGCTTTACATCCTGCTGTACTGCTGAATTTGTTATCCAAATCTACAAGTCTGTTAGTGGAGTATTTGGGGTTTTCTACGTACAGTACCACGCCATCTGCAAACATTGATCACTTCACTTCCTCCTTTCCAGTTATTATTCCTTTGATCTCCCTCTTGTCTAATTGCTCTAGCTTATGTTTTAGAACTGTATTGAACAGGAACGGTGACAATGGGTACCCTTGAAGGGGGTGAGCTGTGGCTGAGCATGACAGTCAGGACAGTGGGAGAGCAGGGAGTCATCAAAGCTCCTGCTGGGAGGGCTGAAGTATGGCTTCCGCCTGATTTATGCAAGGGGGAGAAGCCACAGTTCAAGACAGATCAATGATGATGAGTTCAGGCACACGTTCTGCAAGACCCTCAGGCCTCCTTCTCTAGGCTAACATAATTCTACATGGAGAAAAACTGAAATCTTTTAACCTCAGATCAGGTACAAGACAAAGATGTTCTCTGTCCACCACAGTTCTGGAATCATTAGCTAGAGTCACTACACAAGAGAGAGAGGAATGAAAGGAATAAGAATAGGTAAAGAAGAAGCAAAACTATCATTATTTGCAGACAACATGATGCTCTTCTTGGGAGACCCAGAAACTCCACCAAGAAGCTCCTAGAATCAACACACAAGTTCAGTAGCATAGCAGGTTACAAAGTCAGTGCCCAAAAGTATTGGCCTTTAGCATCCCTCTGCACAGATAACAAACACACTGAGGGAGAAGTCAGAGAAGCAATAGCTTTTTCAATAGCATTTCAAAAAATGAAACACTTAGGAATTAGTCTAACAAAAGAAGTCAAAGATCTATTCAATGAAAATTACACCACTCTGAAAAAAGAGATTGTAGAGGATTTCAGAAAATGGAAAGATATTCCCTGCTCCTGGAAAGGAAGAACCAACGTTGTGAAAATGGCCATACTCCTAAAACTGTTACACAGATTTAATGCAGTCCCTATCAAGTACCATCAATATACCTCACAGATCTAGAGAAATCATTTCTAAAGTTTTTTTGGAACCAGAAAAGACCTAGAATAGCAAAGGCAATCCTGGGCAACAAAGGCAAGGCAAGAGGCATTACAATCCTTGACTTGAAATTATACTACAAAGCTACTGTGATAAAAACAGCATGGTACCGGCAACAAAATAGACCTGAGGACCATTGGAATGGATTAGAAGATGCAGCTACAACTATGAACATACTTAGCCATCTTATGTTTGACAAAGGTAAAAATATTCACTGGAAAAAAGATAACCTCTTTAACAAATTGTGCTGGAAAGACTGGCTCTCCACATGCTGAAAGCTAAAACTTGACCTGGGTCTATCACCATGCACTAAGCTAAAGTCAAAATGGATTAAAGATTTAAACAGAAACACTGAGTCTATTGGAAGAAAAAGTAGATGGAACTCTTGAAGACATAGGAGTAAGCAAACATTTTGTGAACAAAAATCCAACTGCACAGGAAATACTTGAAAGAATCAACAACTGGGACCTCTTCCTATTGAGAAGATTCTGCATGTCAAAAGAAATTAACAACAGAGTGAAAAGACAACTCACATTTTTGGAAACAATCTTAACTAATAAGCACTCAGACAAAGGTCTTCTATGTAGAATTCATAAAGAACAAAATAATTAGGCCCTAAAATTTAAAGACCCAATCCAAAAATGGGCATCTGAGATGAATACATACTTCTCAGAGGAAGAAATACAAGACATAAATAAATACCTGAAAAAATCCACATCACTTGCCATGGGAGAAACACAGATTCAACCAACTTTGGGATACCATCTCACCCCAGAAACAGTGGCTATCATAGAGAAATCAAACAGCAACAAATGTTGTGGTTGGCGCATGGAAAAAGGGCCTCTTCTTCACTGCTGGTGGGAACGCAGACTGGTGCAACCATTATGGAAATCAGTGTGGAGGCTCGTCAAAAAACTAGGACTGGGAATTCCATTCAGTCCAGCTGTTCTCTTTCTGGGAATTTTCCCCAAAGAACTGAAAACATCATATCATAGTGATGTAGGTGCACCTATGATTATAGCAGCACAATTTGTCAGGGCCAAACCTTGGAAATGATCAAAATGCCCATCACCTGAGGAATGGATGAAAAAGCTGTGGCATTTTTATACTATGGAATACTACTCATCTATAAAGAAAAACAAACTTGAAGGCTTCATAGGTAGGTCAATCGACTTGGGACTATCCTCATAAGTAAAATAAACCAGACCCACATGTGTAAATATTGTGTTGTCTCTCTAGTGTAAGAACCCAAAAGAAGAAGTGAAAACTGAAAGGTATGACAGACACAATTAAATGGAAAGAAAAAACAGAACTTAAGGCTTAAACAATGAAGGGAAAGAAAGGAGAAAATTTAGGAAATAAGATGGGGGCATGTTATGGTTTGTGTCTAGGTGTCCCCATCAAGCCTCACGCAGTCTTGGTGCAGCTTCCGGAGCTTGTGATTGATTACTGAGGGTGCAGATGCTGCAGCTGCCCTGGGGCAGGTAATTTGCATTACAGTGTAAGGAGGGGAGAGAGGCTGGCTGCACTTGGGCTGCTGCTGCTCCCCCTTTTGCTCTTCTTGCTCTTCGCCACCACCATGAAACACTGCCCTCTGCCATGTGCTGCTCTGCCTCGGAGCCAGCTGACTATGGACTGAAACCTCCTGTAACTGTGAGCTAAATAAACCTTTCCTTCCTTCATTTTGGGTGTCAGGTATTTGCCTCAACAGTGGACGAAGAGGAACTAAGACAGGGCATAACCGTACATGCACTAGTTGGATATGGCAATTGTCCTAAGAATTTTCATCAGGTTTTTGAAAGTAGCAGTTAATGGGTAAAATTCTCACCTAGACTCACTGTTTAAGCTGATATGGGTGAACTGATTGATTACATTGAGGATAGCATTTGTAATACTAAAACCATGCTTGAAATACCTCTTCCCTTGGTCTTCTAAATGTGTCCTACTTATAATGTCATATCAGTTATTACTATACTATCTTTAAAGTAAATTTTTTAAAAGGTAATAAAAGAAAATCAGAGTCATGAACAGAAATTTAGGATTTCTTGAAGGCATGTGGTAATATTCAATCATATGTCCCACCTTGTGTAACTATATCTGTTAATCTAAACCACAAATTTGATGATAAAAATAGATAATATATCAATCACTGTTAACCAGCTCTTCTTGTTTTGAAAATCTGTAACGCATGCACTGTTACATGTTACCCTGTTTCTGTCTTTGCTTTTGTTTTCTTGCTCTTGTTTTTACAGATCAAAAGAAAATTATGATAAAAAATATCGTGATACAGCATGCATTAACTATTTGTCTTAGTTACTCTTCTTCCACTGTTGAGGCAAATACCTGACACCCAAAATGAAGGAAGGAAAGGTTTCTTTAGCTCACAGTTGCTGGAGGTTTCAGTCCATAGTCAGCTGGCTCCAAGGCAGAGGGGCACAAGGCAGAGAGCAGCAGCAATGACAGCAAGAACAATAGCTGCTGAAGTCTGTCTCTCTCTGTTATATTCCATTCAAGCTCTCTGCCCCAGGGTGGGATGTAGTGCTCACACCCATAATCCCAGCCTTGGATCACACATAATCCCAATGGATCATGAGTTAATCACAAACTCTGGAAGTCCCCATCCCTTGAAGTGGGGACAACTAGACACAAACCAAAACACTGTTGTAATTAATTTGTGAGGAAACTTTGTTTTATTTTTTCATAAAGAGTGCTTTTTTACGTTTCATTTATCAGTATGCTTGTAATTACATTTTAAAAGTCTTCTACAAAAAGCTCTGATTTCGTTTTTAGCTGAGCATATAACAGACATTTATCACTTTTGAATATATCCATGGTCTGTGAATTAGGATGTCAGTGTCAGGTCTGATGGTACATGTCTGCAATCCCAGCACTTGGGAGGCTGAGGCAGGAACACCACTGGGAGTTCAAGACCAGCTTGGGCTGCAAGGTGACACAAAACCAGCCTGGGATGCAGCATGAGACCCTGCCTCAAAAAGAGAAACAAACACTAAAAGGATTTAGTCAGTTAGTTGAGTTAAAGTGTAGTTTTGTGTGAGATCCTTTAATTGAAATTTATATCTATGTTTTTTCTTTGTTTTTGATGGCCAGAGCTGCAAAAGCATTAGCTGGAACTCAAGCTACAGCATGGACCATGTCAGAGAAGTGAAATACCTAGTGTGGTGGATCAGAGACACAGGATGCCAATTCCCGTGACTGCAACTTAGGCAACCCTGCCTGGTCTAAGTCTAAACTAATCTTCATTTTATTTCTCTAAGCATTCTCCCTCTCACAATCCGGAAAGATTTTCTTGTTCAAAATGCATTAATAAGCACTCCCTATCCTTAGAATTCACTTGCTTCGTGTGGAACATGTTTTGGTCAGCATCTTATTAGAAGCCCATTCGCATCCTACACACATCTTCCCTGCAGGCACAGTGCTGTTAATTTGTCCATCATTAGACTTGCCTGATTAAGCTGAAACCGGTTCTCTGAAGCTTCAGACCCCCCTAATTGGCGCCATCTCTCAGTAGCCTTTCAGCTAGGAAAGAAGGAACCAAGCAGGAGAAGGGACCCCCACGCGACTTTCTTGTGCACTCTTAAAGCAGCTCCAAAGGCAAGAAGCATTTCTCCTGCGGTCTGTGGTTGATCCTATGGCTTCAATACTGCAAACGCTGCACACCGAGCTCTTGCATCAGTTTCCAGCCACAGTTGAAGGACCAGGTGATGAAAGTGCTTCCTTGGCACTGTTCTCTGGTGCATAATTGATTCGTTACGAAAACAAAAAGTCATCTTGCTCATATTTTGCTGCTTAGTAACTTCTGCTGATGATTCAGAGCAGTAGATACAAAACCTGCTAGGTTCACCCCTGTCTCCCCCGGAGCCTACAGTTACTTTACCTTTTGTCTCTGCCAGGTCTGAATGGATTTTCTCCAAATCTGAGTGCACTTCTTCTGTGAGCAGGCAGCCAAATTAATAAGTGAGCAACCACCCTCCCCTAGCCTTCCGCCTGTGGCCCAGAGTGCCATGGGCCTGTGCACCCCCAGAGGGGTGAGCTCCGTCCGCTGCGCCGCCTGCCCATCCTCCCCTTGCTCCTCTCTTTACACTAGGGGAGATTAATGGGTCTCCAGAAGGGTCTGTGCACGGTATCACAACACCACTTCTTAGATTATTAGTACATTTTTGCAGTACATGCAGCTTAGTCATTTTGGTGAGGGAATACCTGTATCTAATGCAGCTTAATTCTTTTTGTAATTCTCTTTCCCTTCCCTCACGCCTTCCTCCCTCCTCTTCCTCCTCCTCCTCCTCTTTCCCAATTTTAATTTCTCTCTCTCTCTCTCTCTCTCTCTCTCTCTCTCTCTCTCTCTCTGTGGTCAGCCCAGCGCACCCTGGTGCCAGGAATCGAACCATGGTCATTGCTCTTGCTTAAACTTGCTTAAGCAGATGCTTTAGACCGCTGAATTATCTCACCAGCCCCCAATTGGCATTCTTGTTGCTATTATTAATCTCAGGTCAAGTTTATGAGCTATGTTGCTCACATTCCCTGCTGTTAGGAGATTCCTGCCCACGGCAGATCCGTATTCTACTTACTTCGCCTTTCCTGCCTCCTCTCCGCACCTGCAGTATCCTCCCCTTTACAAGCACTCCATCACTGATCTCCTTCCATGCAGGCTCCTTATTTGCAGCTTGCGCAATTCAAACGAGAGCTACAATGTTGCACTGAAGTTTGCAGGTGTGATTTATTTAACTTAACACTATGTTTTCCAGGTGCATTCTTTTTTCTACAAATGTCTCATGTTTCTTCTTTACAGCCAAGTCGTATTCCACTATACATACATATCACATTTTCTTGAACCAATCATTTGTTGATGTGTATCCTGGCCATTTCCAGCTGCTATGAGTTGGTTTCCACAAACAGTGGTAGGTGCGAGTAACTGCTCTGTCTTTACTTCTTTGGAGAAGACACC
The DNA here is from genome assembly GCA_004027165.1 of Ctenomys sociabilis. Classification (NCBI taxonomy): domain Eukaryota; kingdom Metazoa; phylum Chordata; class Mammalia; order Rodentia; family Ctenomyidae; genus Ctenomys; species Ctenomys sociabilis. Next base: position 28,847 of record PVKA01012235.1, read on the forward strand.
TAGAAGGGGTTTGCTGCCTCATACAAAATACCTAATTTTAGTTCTTTGAGAAATCTCCCTACTGATACCCATAAGGATTGTACTAGCTTACTTTCTGATCAACAAGATTAAAGGGTTCCTTTCAAGGCTTTTTAGTTTAGCAGTTTGAAGTTTAGTTAAAAGCCCGGGATAGCCCCCTCAAGCAGCACTGGAAAGCACCGTATGGAGGTAGTGTCTCCAATATGCCCACCACACGGCTGAAGGCTGTGTGACACTCCTTTTTGTGTGCGCATGTGCTGTGGAAAGAGTGCTCTACAGCCCTTAGTTCTGAGGACCTTGAATAGTTATGGAAATAAGTAATGAGGTTTGTTTTAATTGTAGTAGATTTATAAAGTCCTTCACCTAGTTTCATGTGTCTGATAGTAACTATATCAAGAGATGACATAGCCGGGTGTGGTGGCGCATGCCTGTAATCCCAGCACTTGGGAGGCTGAGGCAGGAGGATTGTTGTGAGTTCAAGACCAGCCTGAGCTACAAAGTGAGCTTAAGGCCAGCCTGAGCTGCATAGTGAGACTCTGTCTCAAAAAGACAAAAAAAAAAAAAAAAAAAAAAAAAAGAGATGACAGTTTTCTTTTAGAAGAAGGTATAGATCTCAGATTAGGAAACGTGGATAGAGGACGTATCAGATATTAAACTGATAACTGACCACATAGGAAATATAAAGTTCATGTGTTGGTATATAAGTCTTGATCTACCTAGGTCTTAACTATCCAGCAGAAAAGTATAAAAATGAAGTATACATTGCGGGGCCATAATATTAAGCTGAGCTGTAAATGGCTATGGTCTACAACTTCTTTGAATAACTCACTATTGTTGTAGATTGCCAGACTGTGTTGGATTGTGGTGTCGAGTTCAAGCACCTAAGTTAGTTGAATGACAATGGAATGCCCACCTTTGACGGGTGTAGACAAAGGAAGGGTTGTAGAAAGAAAAAAATCATGATGTGTGTGTATAGACAGTACAGTTGGGATAGATAACGCTGTGCTTCTACATAATTCTATGAGAGGCAAGATCTGCACTAATGGTGGTTGGACAGGATATTATGTCGGCTTCTAGTACGGTCATCCACTAGGAAAATAATTATTGAATTTTTGATATAATTCAGGTATAAAAAAATAAGTAAGCAGCTACACTCTTAATTCACTGATAAGAGATATCTGCTAAAATAATATCTGTAAATATAATATCATGTATACACCTTGTACGATACCAAAACGTTATGAAAACAGTTTGCAATGTATTAATTTATCGAATCTGTCTTGTTAAGGTGTCTTGAAACTGTCTGATTGACATTTGTATTTCAATAAAATAAAAAATTAAAAAAAAAGGAAACATGAAGGGTAGGCGAGATAGCTCAGTGGACTAAGAGCCTGCTTAGGCTAGCATAGGGACCAGGCTTCGATCTCTGGCACCTCATGCCACCCTGGCCCCACCCCAGGGATGAGCTGAGCCAGGGACCAAATCAAGATGTGGTGGCACATGCTTATGATCCCAGGGCTCGGGAGGCTGAAAGCACGAGGCTCACTATGAGCCCGAGCTGCATAGTGAGACCCTGTACCAAATACATTTAAGAAAAAGAAGAAACACCAAGCATAGAGCCTTAGCTCAAGGAAAATCATTTTCCAGTACATTTCAGTAATTGCCTCTCTAGGATTCTACCAGTGCTGTAGAATATGGATAGTATGCACACAATGAAAATATTGGAATACAGGCCAGATTTTGCCAATAGAAATAAAATTACATGTGCCACTTGGGAAGGCCAGTTCTCCAGAAACAAGTAATCTATCTTAATAATATTTTAGTGACTTCTGTAGTCATGCCTCTGTGACACAGGCAAGTCTCTACCTATCAGGAAAAACACACCTTTTTATACACGTGAAGGTAGCAGTTGAATAAAGCCTTTCTGTCAGGCTCTCATGGGCCTAAAAGATAAAGAAACCCACTGAAGTTCAAACAGATCTTCTGGGATTATATTTTAGGCAGGTCTGATAGTTTAAGTACTGAGAGGAGCCACTTAAGAAGATGCCTTCCAATAAGATTGTTTACTACTCTTGTTTATCTTAGTCATGCTTCAAGGAGTTTATTTATATACTGTAGAATTCATTGTGGTAACCAGAGAAAACTGCACGACCGGTTGTTCCCAAACAAAACTTTCACTTAGAACCAAAAATACAATTTTGTTTAATCCATTTTTCACAGTATGGCTCAATCTATGACTGCTGCTCATTGCTATTGTATATTTTAAGTTTAATTAGAAGTCAGTTTGGGATAACGGAGCATCAGCTGAAGGAGAATACAACTGCAGCCCTACAGCCCAGGCCACCACACTGGCCGGATGATTTTCTTTCCTTCCTTCTGTATCTGCTAAAAAAGGGCAGGGCATTTTCATGCTAGCCAATGCCTCTAGGCATTTGGATAGCATTGGGATGATTTAACACATAAATTCTGCTTTTTCTCTTTTGTCCTGAAAAGGCTAAGACATTTCTTTTTATTTATTTTTTTTTTTTTTGTTATGTTTGGACTACTTTATTTTTATTTTTTAAATTTATTTTTTATTTTATTGAAGTACAAATATCAATCAGACAGGTTTAAGACACCTTAACAAGACAGATTCGATAAATTAATACATTGCAAACTGTTTTCATAATGTTTTGGTATCGTACAAGGTGCATACATGATATTATACTTACAGACATTATTATAGCATATGTCTCTTATCAGTAAACTAAGAGTGTAGCTGTTTACTTATCTTATTTTTTATACCTGAATTATATCAAAAATTCAATAATTATTTTCTTAGTGGATGACCATAGTACTAGAAGCTGACATAATATCCTGTCCAACCACCATTAGTGCAGATCTTGCCTCTCATAGAATTATGTAGAAGCACAGCGTTATCTATCCCAACTGTACTGTCTATACGCACACATCATGATTTTTTCTTTCTATACCCCTTCCTTTGTCTACACCTGTCAAAGGTGGGCACTCCATTGTCATTCAACTAACATAGGTGCTTGAACTCGACAACACAATCCAACACAGTCCAGCATTCTACATCAATAGTGAGTTATTCAAAGAAGTTGTAGACCATAGCCATTTACAGCTCAGCTTAATATTGTGGGCTTGCAAGGTATACTTCACTTTTACACTTTTCTGTTGGATGGTTAAGACTGAGATAGAGCAAGACTTATATACCAACACATGTACTTTATATTTCTTTTTTATTTTATTTTATTTATTTTTTGTGGTGGAACTGGGGATTGAACTCAGGCCCTTGCATTTGCCAGGGAAGCATATACTTTATATTTCTTATGTGGTCAGTGAATTCCCCTCAGGGCTTATCTTGTAGTCCTATACATTATTCTGTAGATCCATTGCCTGTTTCATCCATGTGGATGAGTCACGGCCAAGGCTTAACCAGTTTGCTCTCTGTGAGAGCTTGAGAGAAAGTTTTCTATCCATGTGATTCTCCCCAGGCACACTTTAGAACTTCAATCTCTTTCATCTATGGCTCCATAATCTCCCTGTTCAGAAAATGTGGAGCTCAACTGAGTTTCATGATGTTACAGTATAGGTTCTCCTATGTCCTGAGTCTTCGCTGACCTTGAAAGGCTAGGCCAAAATATTGGCTGGCCTTGTGGCTCTTCTATTTCTCCAACTTTGATCTGTGAACTTAGGTTGCTAACCATCCAGAAGAAAAGCTGATTAGTATCCTGTGGCATATGCCATTCACTTTGCCTTATCTGACTCAATTGATTTTAGTTGTTGTACGTTTCCTTTTGTATTTCTGCTTCTTGCTTGTTATACTAGGGAGACTATATGATATTTACACATGTGTGTCTGGTTTATTTCACTTATGAGTATAAGTTCAAGTGGCATCCACTTCAGTATAAATGCTTCAAACTAATCATTCTTAATAGCTGAGTAATATTCCATTATATAGAAATACCACATCTTTTTCAACCATTCCTCATGTGATGGACATCTTGGTTGTTTCCAAGATTTTGCTATCACACATTATGCTGCTATAAACATAGGTACACATATATCACTATGATACAATGTTTTCAGATCCTTTGGGAGAATTCCCAGTAGGGGGATAGCCGGCTTGAATGGGATTTCTAGTCCTACTCTTTTGAGGAGTCTCCACACTGACCTCCACAATGGTTGTACCAGTCTAAATTCCCACCAGTAGTGGAGAAGTGTTCCCTTTTCTCCACAACCTCTCCAACATCTGTTGTTAGTTGATTTCCTTATGATAGCCATTCTTTCTGGAGTGAGATGGTATCTCAGTGTTGTTTTTATTTGCATTTCATAAATCGTTAGCGATGTGGAGCATTTTTCAAATATTTATTTGCTTCTTTAATTTCGTCCTCTGAGAAGTGTGTATTCATCTCAGATGCCCATTTCTGAATTGGGTCTTTAAATTTGAGCGCCCTGTTATATCTTAGTTCTTTATATATTCTAGACAGTAGTCCTCTGTCTGATTGCTTATTAGTTAGGATTTTTTCAAAATTTGTGGGTTGTCTTTTCACTCTGTTGACAATTTCTTTTGACATGCAGAAGCTCCTTAAGAAGAGTTGATCCCACTTCTTGATTCTTTCAAGTGCCTCCCGTGCGAATATATATTTGTTCATGAACTCTTTACCTACCCCTATGTCTTCAAGAGTTCCTCCTACTTTCTCTTCCAGAAGATTGAGTGTTTCTGTTCTAATGCTTAGATCTTTAATCCATTTTGACTTTAGCTTAGTGCATGGTGCTAGAGGAGGGTCAAGTTTTAGTTTTGGCATGTAGAAAGCCATGTTTTCCAGCACCATTTGTTAAAGAGGCTATCTTTCTTCCAGTGAGCTTGTGTAGCCCCTTTGTCGAAGATCAGATGGTTGAGTGTTTTTATAGATGCCTCTGCATCTTCTAATCTATTCCACTGATCCTCAGGTCTGTTTGTTGCCAATACCATATTGATTTTATCACAGTGGCTTTGTAGTATAATTTCAAATCAGGAATTGTGATGCCTCCTGCCTTGTCTTTATTGGCCAAGATTGCCTTTGCTATTCTAGGTCATTTGTGGTTCCAAATAAATTTTAGGATTGATTTCTCTATGTCTGGGAGGTATGTTGGTGTCAGTTTGATAGGGATTGCATTAAATCTGTACAGCAATTTTGGGAGTATGGCCATCTTCATGATGTTGGTTCTTCCTATCCAGGAATATCTTTCTATTTTCTGAAATCCTCTGTAATCTGTTTTCTTAGGGTGTTGTAATTTTCTGTGAAAAGATCTTTGACGTCCTTGGTTAAGTGAATCCAAAGGTATTTCATTTTCCACAGTACTATTGTCATTTCATTATTTTTAACAGTGATAGGTTAGCATTTTTTCTATTAATTTGTCAAGCAGGTAGGGGGGATTTTGTCTTTTGGAGGGACAGGGGTGTAGTAGGGTGGAGGCTACTGTGCCCAGCAATTGTTATTTTTATTTTGTTTATTTTATTTGTTCTTGGAATCAAAATTCAGGGCCTCATGCTTGCCTGGCAGGTGGGTGTACTGCAGAGTGACATCTCTGGCACTCACTGCATTGAAAATATAGTGAGTTATTACTTTATTACTTTGGAAAAGGCAGCATTGGAAGCCAAACCTGCGTATACGATGACACTGGTGACAATGGCAAGTTGACAATTCTTTAAAGTCTCTGCACCATGAGGGTCATGTGACACTCACGGAAAAGTTCATGACCATTTCCTCTATAGCCTATGAAACTTCGCCTTTGTCCAGAATGATTTGTTTTAAATAATTTATACAGAATTTGAGCCAACGTGGTGGAGAAATGTGGAGTCCATATTCTACACCATTCTATTATTCTTGGAAGAGTCTTTGTCTTTTAGCTTTGAGAGAAGGAAAGAATAATTTCTCTGAAGATGCCTGGGGTCTGAGTGCTCCAGATACTTTCTGTGGGGCTTACACAGTTGCAGCTTTCTCTCAGGATCTTAGGCCTTTTTATATCTGCTTCCTGCAACAACTGGAGGCTGTGCTTTTGGAGAGCCACTTAAAAGAGTGAATGTGAAAGTGTGTCACTCATATACTATAACAGAATGTAACAGAGTTAATTGCCTTGAACGGTGACATCAGTGACTCTAACCTTTAAAAGAGAAGAAAGGTTATCAGACTCAGGATAGCCTGCTGTGGTAAAAGTCCAGGTAGTTTGTTGGCCTTTGCATGTCAAAGTTCATGTAAACTACCTTTTCCATGATCCACAAAATACTACAGAAAGTTCTACAAAAGTCAACAACAATGAAAAAGGTACAATTTGAAGGTTGGCCAAATAGCTCAGCATGTGAAAGCATCTGCAAGCAAGTGCATGGGCTGGGGGTTAGACCCCCAGGCCTGCCATACCAACCCCTCCCCCAGGGTGTGCTGAGACACAATTGAGACTGGGCATGGTGGCTCATGTCTGTAATTCCAGCTGTTGGGAAGCTGTAAACAGGCAGATCACTACAAGTCTGATCTAGTAGTGAGACCCTGAACACCCTGTAGACCTTTCCTTAAAATGCAAAAAAAAAAAAAAAAAAAAAAAGCACAATGAAGTATGAGGATTATGTATAATTGGGTGTGTGTGGATTAGTGTATCATATGGCTCTTCAGCCTCAAAAACAATCTCCATACAGGAGAATAGGTACACTGCAGGGGCAGCTTCAGAGAATAACAAATGCCTCTTCTGCGTAGTCCATGTTAATGGGCCTGATTCTTTCAAGGGCTTCTGCATTTAGAGGTAGAGTGGTTTTTAATCAACTGGGTTTTTTATAAGTGGTGCTGAGTGAATTTTGTAGTATCTGATTATTTTTAAACCATAAATGGTCTGCTAAAGCATTTAATAGTAGGCAATTATTTCTTATAATAAATAAATATACTGGGCTGCTGTTTGATGACTGTTTTTCTAAACTGGGGGTTGAGGGTTTATTTTTTATTTTCCATAATTTTATTGAAGAACAAATAGCAATGAGACAGTTTCAAATGAAATTAGTAGAAAACATGCAATAATCAATACATTACATATTGTTTTCATAGTGGTTTTTTGTTGTACAAGGTGCATACATGATATTCTATTTATAAACACTATTAGAGCAGATCCCTCTATTCAACGAAGTAAGAGAATGCAACTGTATACCTATCTTTTTAAAAACTGAATTATAGTACAGTTTCAATAATTAATACTTTTTACATTGTTATCTTCCTAGTGGTTATCCATAGTACAAGAAACAGACAGGATATCCTGTCCAAACACTATTAGTACAAATCTTTCTTCTTATAGAATTACCCAAAAGTACTGCATATTTATCCTAACTTATTGTTCATACAAACACAGAGTGATCCTTCTTTTGTATCCCCTTTTTTTTTTTTGTTTAGTCCTGTCAGAAATGGGTGTTCCATTGTCATTCAATTATTATAGGTGCTTGAATTCAGTGAAACAATCCAACACACTCCAGCAGTCCACAATAGTAGTGGGTTATCCAAAGAAGTTGTGGACTAGAGCCACTTACAGCTCAGTGTATTATTATGGCTTTATTTTATATACCTCGTTTTCATACTTTTCTGCTAGATGGTTAACACCGAACTAAAGCAAGACCTATATAACAAAAAATGTAACTTTTGTATCTGATGAGATCAGTCAAGTCCCCTCAGCATTTATCCTGTAACCCTGTACCTCACTCTGTAGATCCTTTGTCAGTGTCAGCCATGTGGATGAGTCGTGGCCATTGCTTGACCAGTTTGCTCTCTGTGAAAGCCTAAGAGAAACTTTTCTCTCCATGTGACTCTTCTTAAGCACACTATACATCATCAATCACATTCCCCTGTGGCTACATAATCTCCTTGATCAGAAAATTTAGGACACAACTGAGTTCCATTATGTTACAGTACCGGTTTTCCTATGTCCTAGTCTTCACTGACCTTGAAATGATATGGCGAAAATGTTGGCTGACCTTGCAGCCCTTCCATTTCTCCGATTTTTGCTCTGCAAACTTAGGTTATTAACCATCCACAAGAGAAGCTGATTATTACCCTGCAACACATGCAGTTCAGTTTACCCTGTCTAAATTCTTTTTAGTTGTTGTTATACCTTTCTCTTTGTATTTCTTCATTTGATCTCTTATACTAGGGAGACTATATGATATTTGCACATATGTGTCTGGTTTATTTCACTTATGAGTATATGTTCAAGTGATATCCACTTCAATAAAAATGCTTCAAGTTTATCATTACTTATAGGTGAGTAATACTCCATTGTATAAAAATACCACATCTTTTTTAAGCATTCCTTATGTGATGGGCATCTTGGTTGTTTCCTAGATTTGGCTATCACAAATTGTGCTGCTGTAAAGATAGGTACACATATATCACTATGATATGTTGTTTTCAGTTCCTCCAGGAAAATTCCCAGTAAGGGGATAGCTAGTTTGAATGGGATTTCTAGTCCTACTCTTTTGAGGAGTCTCCACACTGATCTCCACAATGGTTATACCAGTCTACATGCCCACCAGCAGTGGAGAAGTGTTCCCTTTTCCCCACAATGTCTCCAATATTTGTTCATGGTTGATTTCTTTATGATAGCCACTCTTTCTGGGGTGAGATGGTATCTCAGAGTTGTTTAACTTTCATTTCATGGATGGCTAGTGATGTGGAGCATTTTTTCATATATTTATTTGCTTCTTTCATTTTGTCCTTTGAGAAGTATGAATTCATCTCAGATGCCTATTTTGGAATTGGGTCTTTAAATTTGAGGCCTCTAATATGTCTTAGTTCTTTATAAATTCTAGAGAGCAGACCTTTGTCTGATTGCTTAATAGTTAAGATTTTTTTTGAAAATTGTGTGTTGTCTTTCCACTTTGTTGATAATTTCTTTTAACGTGCAAAAACTTCTCAGTAAGAGTTGGTCCCAGTTGTTAATTCTTTCAGATGTTTCCCATGCGAATACATGTTTGTTCATGAGCTCTTTGCCTACTCCTGTGTCTTCAAGAGTTCCTCCTACTTTCTCTTCCAGGAAATTGCGTGTTTCTGTTTTAATGTTAAGATCTTTAATCCATTTTGACTTTAGCTTAGTGCATGGTGGTAAACCTGGGTCAAGTTTTAGTTTTTGGCATGTAGAAAGCGATTTTTTCCAGTACCATCTGTTAAAGAGGCTATCTTTCTTCCAGTAAGCACGTTTGGCCCCTTTGTCGAATATCAGGTGGCTGAGTGTGTTAATAGAGGCCTCTACATCTTCTAATCTATTCCATTAATCCTCAGGTCTATTTTGTTGCCAATACCATGTTGACTTTATCACAGTGGCTTTGTAGTTGTGATGCCTCCTGCCTTATGTTTGTTGGCCAGGATTGCTTTTGCTATTCTAGGTCTTTTCTGGTTCCAAGCAAACTTTAGGAACAATTTCTCTAAGTCTGGGAGGTATGTTGGTGGCAGCTTGATAGGAATTGTGTTAAATCTGTACAACAATTTTATGAGTATGGCCATCTTTACAGTGTTCGTTCTTCCTATCCAGGAGCAGGGAATGTCTTTCCATGTTCTGAAATCCTTTTAGATCTCTTTTCTTAGGGCACTGTAATTTTCCTACGGATTGATTTAAATGTAAACTATTTCACCCTTTTGGGAAAATCAGATGTTTGCTTAATGAGTGTCAAGAAATTTTTTCCTAGCAGGTTTGCAGGTACAGTCGTTGATGCATTGTGTCAACTTGGCTGCATGACTCTGCAGCATGGTGCAGGCGTAGCTCTGGCTGGTGGGGTCCCACCCTGGGGCACAACTGATTTTGCCCCCGGAGTGACTCAGCACAAAGAGACCGTATAAAGGGGCTGAGGAAGGAGTCGACGTTCCACTCGGTCAGAGGAACTTCAGTCTTCGTGTTCGGCTTGGACTTCAACGCCTGGCTTGTAGCACAGACTCCCTGGCCTCTGCCTTGGATCCTTCACCTTCCATCACAGACCCTTCACCTTCCATTGCAGACCCTTCAGTCTACCTTCCCAGGCCCATTAGCGATAAACAGAGACTTGCACAGAGCACAGCAGAGAGCTTCAGACCTTGGGACTGAGTTCCTCAGTCTGCGTTGTGCAGACGCCCTGTGCACGCTCCCTCATCTGACTCAGCGGCTGACTGTTATACACTGTATATCTTGTGTTAATATCTGTTCCCTATAGCATATCTGTTCCTCTGAGTAAAACCCTGACCAATAGAGTAGGTGTAGAGAAAGCTCGTATAACTGGTAGATTTTTTTGGATAGATCCTACTTGCAAAGGGTTGGGTTATAGTTTACTCCAAGGAAGGGAAGCAATGAGCAGATAGCATTTTTAAAAAATGAATAAAGTGGCCCCTGTGTCATGTAGGACCAGGGTAACTGCATTCATTAGTATTAAACATGTATCTCTCAAATAGTTTTTATTAATTGTCAATAAAACAGACCTCTTTTAATTCTTCAGAGAAATCCCAGTAAGGACAGGTATTGGGATACTCATTACAGCACACATTTAATCCTACTATTGGTGCTAGATTCTGTTCTGTAATCTTTGTCACTTTTTTCGTAAGTAGTTGTTTGTTTTTTTCAGTACAGGTGATACCCTGGGAGAACTGTAGAAGTTTGAGGAATTTGTTTGGAGAGTTGGTTGTTTCATTTAGAGGTTCATGAACTGAGAATCCTGGATCTGAGTCTGTAACATTATAGCTTTGTCTTTACATTGCTTTAAAACTACTTAGGATAGTTACACAGGTAGAGAAGTAATTCATTAAGACTTTTCTCAGTCAAGGTCAGGGAATGCTCTTTAAGAAAAGCACTTCAATCTCTCTAAAGGATGATTAAGAAATTAAATTGAATTGACTGCGGATTTTACCCTTAATCTTTGAATACCTGAATTGTGGAAGTAGCTTTTTCCAAAATGGTTGCATAATCATAAATGCCCATATCAGAAGTTTGCATATGTTATTGTGGAATGAGCAAGTCAATATGTTTATGAAAAGAATAGATTTTTCATGCAGTTTTACAGCTAGTTTTAGAGCATCTGGTTAACCTCTAGTGATAGCATTCAATTCAGCCTGAGTCCCAGGAACACATATAATAATTTTGACAATGTAGACATTAAACCTAATGCTATTTTTAAAGGGGTGGTTACTACTGCATTTATTTTCTTACAGCTAATCTTCCTATAAGCTTCAACAAATTTGCCTTCAAGTTAAGCACGAGATTAGAATTGGATCACTCGGCTCTTTCTCTTGTGGTCTCCTCCCAGTTCAAAGTGGTTGCACCTCTTAATGGCCAGCAGTCTGCCATTCAGTTGGGCTCCACACACTCAAACCTCAGCCCAATCTTTTTTTGTCGTCTTAGCCTTCTTCCAGATGATGTGTTTCGCATGTCCACTGTAGCCACTCTGATTCAGATCTTAGCACCTCTTTCCTTGGGCATACGGGAAATTCTTGCCTCTTATACTGGATCACTTTGCAAGACTGATGCTTACCACACTTCCTACAGAAAGTCCTTTGGATTTTTCGGTACATTGACGATCTTGGTGGTAGAGCTGTCTATGCGGTCAAAATGAGAAGCCCAGACCCTAGCTCCTCACCTCGGACCACTTGCGCTTCAAAGACAGAGTAAACCTAATTTTAAAAGCTGCAGGTAAAATGGATAGAGGGTCAGAGTGAGGCTTTTCAGCGAGGCTTCATTGTCCTGTGAAAGTAGCATGGGAAAAGGGGGCAGCAGGGAGAAGATCACCACGTGGAGGCATCAAGATGAACAGAGGGGGGAGAAGCGCCCAAGGAGAGCTCTCCCAACCTCTGAAGAGTTTTCCAATTTGGAAATTACTTGAAGCAGCTGTGAATTTGTCAGTCTAAGAGAAGTGACAATGAATTCGCTGTTATATTTAGTGCTGTACACAGTAATTAAGAAACGGCCCACTCAAGCTGTTGAGTTTTATAGATTTTCTCTATTTGAACATTCAGGTGAACTAATCTGGAATTGTTGAAAGAGTCCCAGAGGAGCCACTGAAGCCTTAAATCATCGTGAGTAATCACAAGCCATCACGACGCGACTGTCCAAGAAGGCAGGCATGACAGCCATAAAAGAGCCAGTGAGTGGTGGCTGCCCAGCGATCTTGGAGAGGCATAATTAGCTCAACATGCAGGTTTTCTTTTCTGAAAACTAGCGCTCTTAAGAGTAGGGACGCTCCCCCTTAGGCAGCTGGCAGTAATAGCACATCGGAGGTAGGTGCAGAACTTCAGGAGGGAGACAGGAGACTCAGAAATGGATGTCATGTATCCGTGACCTCCATTAACACAGCTACCAGGGAGGCAGTGCTCCAGTGGGCATCGGTGTGCTGGTGCTCACGGGCAGCACTGGACACAGGGCTGAGTCACTTTGACTCCCACTTCTGATGCCATATAATTTTGGGCAACACAGACCCTATAAAAGAAAAATAGGTTCATTTGTGCTCTGAGAATGGCGATTTGAAATAACGTGGACATAACTCAACATGCAGTTTTCTTTTCTGAAAACTAGCACTCTAAGAGTAGGGACGCTCCCCCTAGGAGCGCTCTGATTCAGCTCCTGAAGCAGTGCTTTGCTTTTAATGGGAAGGAGAAGCAGAAGACAAAAGCTCTTCCACTTATTGTGTGAAGAGGCAGGTGGCTGGTGTGGAGCAGGAACTGTAGCCAGAAGCTGTGCATCCCCAGGCTGTGGGTACCTGGTTGCTGGGGCTTTCTCTACATGCAGTGTTATCCATTTGCTGCAACCTTCTGCACAACAGGTAGGTGGTGTTGAGGTCTTTGATGCAGTTCAGAGGTCAGTACCGCCTTCCTGTAATTTTCTAGTGTCCACTTCAGGACTTCTCCTTCTCAAGGAGCAGCCTGTCTTGTTTACTTTTCTCTCATTGCTGGGACAAAGTACCTGACTACTTGATACCCAAAAGTAAGGAAGGAAAAGTTTTTTAGCAAAAAAATTTTAGTCCATAATCACCTTGCTCCAAGGCAGAGTAGCACATGGCAGAGGATAGGTGTTCATGGCAGAAGAAGACAGAAAAACATCAAGAGCAAAAAAGGAGGAGCAACAGTAGAGAGCAGGCCTCCCTCCGTCCCTCAGGCTGCACTCAGGTTCCCTGCCTCAGGTGGGCCTAGCGCTCACACCCATTATCCCAGCAGCACTCCCGCCCATAATCTCAGCATTGGATCATGAATTAATCACAAACTCTAGAAGCCCTCCCCATGACTGCATGAGTGTTTGCAGGGACAATGAGACACAAACCCTAACACAGCCTCAGACATGCAGGATGCTAGTTCTCAAATGATTTCCTTACCTTGCTTGAAATTTTTTTTTTCTGTGAGTTGCTTTTTCTGAATTGCCCTAAGGATTTTACAGGCCTGAGTAGATCTGATGACAGCACAGGATGTGCAGTTAGCCTCTTCTGCTCATTAGATGTTCTTGAAGAGCTCCAACAATGGCAGGTTTGACCACCATGAAACACTCAGAGCCTTGGAAACAAATACCAGGACATAATCTTTGCTTTGCCTGAGAAGCATTTCTCTGTGTAAGCAATGTCATTACACTTTGTCTTGTGTCTGCTAACACTTAATCAGCCATCCAGTTCTGCACTTGACTATCAGTCTTTTCCTCCTTCTCTCTCTCCTCCTCTCTTCCTTCCTCCCTCTCTTCCTATCCCATCTTCTAATATAGAACATTCTAGTAAAACAACAACCAGGTTGAAAGAGAATATTACAACTTTGCTTTAAAGAACATATCCCTGAGAAGTTTAAGCTGTTACTGAAAGAGAAGTCTGGGGGAATTTTACAGGGTGTTGGCATTGGCTTTGATATGAAAGATGCTTTTAAAATTTTCTCCTCATACCCATCCTTTTAAGTGTTGATCTAAAAATACTCAATATTAACATCAAGCTTTTCTGCCTCCAGTTGTGAAGGGGAGCACACAACAGTCTAGACTCCTTGCTCATAACTTACTAAGGCTTATAATAGCAACAGTTGTTATTATGTAAATTTAACACAGAATAGAGCAGTTGAAAAGCATTCAACAGGCTGGGGAGATAGCTCAGCAGTGTAAGCACCTGCCTGGCAAGCATAAGGAACTAGGTTTGATCCCTGGTACCACATGCCACGGCAGCCCCAGAACCCAGACATGCCATGCTGGCCAGCAAAACTAGGTGTGGTTGTGCATGTGTGTAATCCCAGAACCGGAGAGGCTGAGGCAGGAGAAGCACTGTGAGTCTGAGGGAGACCTTATAGCAAATAAATCAATAAATAAATCATTTTTTAAAATTAAAAAATAGTGAGACTGGACGTGATGGCACACGCCTATAAGCCCAGCTCTTGGGAGGCTGTATACAGGCGGATCACTATGAGTCCAATCTAGCAGTAAGACCCTGAACACCCTGCAGACTCTTCCCTAAGATTAAAAAAAAAAAAAGTATTTGCCAAAGTATTATGATATCCTTCTACATAAATTAATTAAAACAAGTCTTGGCAAATTAGCTAAGTAAAAATGTAGATCAGGCTTCAGGCGGAGTATGTGTCAGCATGCTTGAAGCCCTGGGTTCAATTGCATTGCTTGCCCTCTCAAGGAAGCCGATGAAAAAGTATGGAAAACAGGTAATACTGATATGTGCACAGCACTGCAAACAACTAATGTACTGAATTGCACACATAAAACAACAATTTTTATGACAGGTGTAACCTATATTTCACTGTAATAGAACCCGCCTGTGGTGGGGCCACACACTTTTCACTTGAAAAGCAAATTTTCTGTGTGGTAAGCAAGCATAACTCAGCACACTCACCAGACCTACGGCTGAAGCATACACCATTTAGCTCAGCACGAGTGTGCTAGACAAAGGCACCGACAACGCCCCAAATCCCAACACTGGTATCATTTGAGCAGGTTAAGAAATCATTGTGATGACCCCAGAGGAAGATCAGATCATTTCCCACATGAGATGGCTGTCGCTCTCTGCACAGAGGAGCGCTCATTTTCCTTTGTGTTCCACAAGATAAAAACAGACCTCACTGACGATGGAAGCTGTGTCTCCACTTACGTTACGGATGCTGACTTGAGCGTCTACCACCATAGGCCACTGTGCTGAGCCCTTAGATACAGAGGGGAGCAGTAGGTCCTTCTTGGCACCACAGAGATTGCAGTAAGGCTCCTTGGGAAGAGAAATGGAAGCATCTTCCCTGCAAGGCCGACCATGAAACAGGAGGAAGAGGAAGCCTGTGTCAGCAAGGGCTTGGGTTTATGGTTCAGGAAGGCACCAGTGTACGTTCACATTTAACAACTTTAGTGTCCTAAGGCAATGGCCCTGTGACTCAACTATAGAGGGAAGGTGAAATAACTCCCTAGCTGACTCCAAATATTAAACTAAAAATTGAGTATACTGTGCAAATACAGAACCTAGCCCTATGTACACCTCTTTCCGTGAACCAGAGTAGTAGGGTAGAGGCTTAAGAGAGATTTTCCCAGAAGGCTCTGTTTATGTGGAGATAAGCTGTGCTTATACAAATTTGTGAGGGGATAGAAGGGACAAAGGGGAAAAGGCCATGTGTTTTACCCAAGGAAGTGAAAGGTGTCCAGTGTGACTGGATGAGACACGATGGTAAAAGGGTAAAAATTGAGGGCTTGGAGGCAGAAAGGGATCTGCATACGCAGGAGCCCTGGGGTAGCCTAAGAATTAAGACTCTATAACATGGGATACTATGAAAATGTTTTAAACTACAAGGAATAGTAGCTTCTAATTTAATGGAAAAAATTACATGCAGCATGTGGTGCCAGGGATCGAACCCCAGTCCCTGCGCTCGCCTCAGCAGGCACTTAGTCCACTGAGCTATCTCTACTTACTATTGAGCAGAGGAAGGGGCAGAGCAGAAGGATATTCGGTAATGCCTGCCAGTCTTCCATCTTCTACACCTGACTGAGTGCTGATCAGTCCATGAGTTGCCGAAGTTTCAAGAGTTAAGTGAAAGCAAGCTCCTCTGCGCGCGTTGAACTTGTCTGACCCGTAACACATGGATAGGAACAGGGTGAAAATATAAATTTGTGAGCCCTTGACATGGAATGGTTAACTGTAAATAGGTAGTTTTTATGAATAAGTCGTACTGTGAGGAAGAAACGCGGATGAACTGAAGCGTCTAAAGAGCCCTGCAGTGCCTTCCCAATGGAGTAGCTGCTTGAGGAGGAATGGAGAGTTACTGTTAACGCTGTGATGTAGCAGTCCCTCAGGGGAAGGCTGGGTTGTCTGAAACCTTTCCATGGGCAATGATAAAAACTTAAAAACAATAATACATATTAAATAAAAAAGCTGTATAATCTATCTTAGTGGACAATTGAGAAAATCATGAAGATCTAAATACTAATGAACTAACACTTCCCAAATCGTTCATTCTCCTTGCCAGTATTGACTGTTTCCTTCTAGTATGCAGAATTTGTTTTTGTTTACCTTTCCATTATATTTTAAATATTTTTTTACAATTCAGTGCTAACAACTCATTTATTTATTTTTTTTAATTTTATATATTTAGTACAAGGTCTACAGGGTCTCACTACACAAATCAGACTCGTAGTGATCCTCCTGTTTACAGCCTCCCAAGAGCTGGGATTATGGGCGCGCACCACCACACCCAGCCTCAATCACCCTCTCAGAGCTCCCTGCCGGCGAGACCAGCACAGCAGGCCTGGGGATCAAACCCCCAGCTGCTGAGTCGGCCTAAGCAGGCGCTGTAATCCGCTGAGCTATCTGGCTGACCCGGTGCTAACAACATTCGGTGTACTGTATACAAGTGTCTTAAATCATTTGTAATATATGTAGTAGTCTATAAAACATTTAATTTCAAAAAGCAGAAAGAAATGCTACATAGCTTAAGGAAACTGAAATAATTTTATGTTATATATGAAATAGATCTCTGGCTAGGAATAAGCAAGTAGTCACTCTTTTACTCAGTAACGTGTATGGATTCACCATACCTGCTATGTACTGCACTAGCCACTAGGCAGACAGCCTGAAGGAGAACTCTGCCACCCAAGACCAGAGCATAATGATGAGATAGATGAACAATTTCCAAAGCAACAACTTTAGTTTTTCAAGTGAAAACAGACAGTACACAAAACAACTCTGTAATTTTAAGTGGGAATGAAAGTTTTAAAAGAACTTTCATATTCATTACATTTCTACAAAATAGAATATTGATAACCAGAAGCTTTTTAAGAATAAATGAAGGAGTTTGCAAATTATCCCCAGAAGGGATTAAACAATGAGAGAATGAATAGTTACAGTAACTCAGTCAGAACATAATTATCTCCTACCTTATGCAGCAGGAAAACATACCCATCTAGAACCTTCTTCTGTTTTTCAATGTATTTCAAATGACAGTATAAATGAATCAATTCTATAAATTATTTCACGATTAATATTCCCACTTTCTTACCATATGTGTGCACACACACATAAGCGAACACACACATGCATACATATCTCCATTATGTAAAATTAAGTTAGTATAAATTATTTTGGATGATGTAACTTTTTATTGAAAATTTACATTTTCCATAAAATCATGATCATTTCGATTGCTCATGATTTTAAAGCTAAATCATGGATATCTTAATTGCAAATTCTGGAGATCCCAGTTCATTTTGATAAATGCACTTTCAAAGTTCGTTATAGAAATAAAATGAGCATGTCACAAATTTCACAGTTTATGCACAATTGGTACAAAAATTATTTTGGCAAGAATGAACAGAAGTCAGCAGACATCTCGAAACCACTAAGGCGATTTCAGCTGTAGCTTCAGCAAGTTCCATCCAAGGAAAACGTACGTTGTGTGCTGTCTATTAATAACATAAGTATATTCTTCAAATAGCTGATACCTGGGAATCTTCCCAGGCCTGGCAAAAGCGGAAGTTCCCTGCAATTCACATTGGATAGCGAGGCTGACATAAACGAAGAGAAGGAATGCTTTTCACAGCATCGACTCCATGGTGCATATTTTATGCCAATTACTTAGAACCACTCGCTAAGCTAAGTTCTGCTTTATTGCTTGGCAAAAAGGAAAAGCTCAGCCATAGAATCCTTTCACAAGGTACATAGGTTACATAGCTTATGAGAGACTGAACAAGCTGCAAAATCCAGGTCCACTGGATGAATCCAGAAATCTTTTCATGTGCTGGCTGAGCAAAAAAAACATACCTGGGCATGTGCAGTCCAAAGACCACTCATAATGGAGAAAAGAGGAATCTAAAAAGGAGGTCTCATGGATCACTGACACATAAAGTATCAGTTAGTGGCCCTTTCATTAAGCATACAGAGGAATATATTTTTTACTTCATTTCTATGAGTGCAAGAGCTGTCTACAAATACCTGTTGTTCTGTTTTTGTGGCAGGGAACATGAAATTCTCAGGGTCTCAAACCTTAAGAATCTTCAGACTCCTATCCGAATTTCTCCAGCATTCTTTGGAGAGCAGCCATCACGTCCTTATTTCTCAAGCTGTAAATCAAGGGGTTCAGCATGGGGGCCACCACCGCGTAGAATAGAGCCACCAACTTCTCGTGGTTCACAGAGGAGGCAGAGCGCGGCCTCAGGTACGTGAAGATGGTAGCCCCAAAGCACATGCAGACCACAGCGAGGTGAGAAGCACAGGTCCCAAAGGCTTTGCGACGCCCCTGAGCGGAACGAATGTACAAAATGGCAGTGATTATACGCACGTAGGAGAACAGGACCAGGGAACAAGGAAGCATGATCACTAGAAATCCTGAGAAGGCCACCATGACCTTGTTGAAGGAAGTGTCCACGCAGGCCAGCCGGAGCACAGCGAGGGTCTCGCAGGCAAAGTGATCGATAACATTGTGGCACAGGGGGAGCTGGAAGGTGAGGATCGTCTCCATCAGCGAATTGGAGAAGCCAGCCACCAAGCAGCTGGCAGACAGCGTCAGGCACAGCCGCCCGTGCATGACAGCTGTGTAGTGCAGCGGGAGGCACACGGCCACATAGCGGTCATAGGCCATGGCCCCCAGCAGGAAGAACTCGGAGCCGCCCAACGCCAAGGAAACCCAGAGCTGGAGCACACAGCTGTGGAATGGGATGCGCTTTGGGGCTGAGAGGAAGTGGACCAGCATCTGTGGGCCAATACTGTTTCCATAACAAAGGTCCACCAAGGACAGAACGCCGAGGAAGTAGTACATCGGGGTGTGCAGCCTGCTGTCCAGGGTGATGAGGAGAAGGATGAGGGAATTCCCCACCATTGTCACTAAGTACATGGCCAGAAAGAGGACGAAGAGGAACAGTTGAGTGCCCCAGTCACTGGTCAGCCCCAGGAGGATGAACTCGCTTATCCATGTCTGGTTGATAATGTCCAGGCCCATGCTCTTCAGGACTAGAAGAGCAGTCTGTAGAACATACTGATGGCCTAGCCCTCTGAATTTAAACTTCATTTAAATCTGAACACAACCCTGGTAAGGACGGCACTGGGACTCAGCTGTGCAGCTGAAATTCAAGGAGGAAAAACAGTCACATTTTCAAAATTCAGTTTAGCAGAACATACTTTATTCTCCCAAACATCTGCTCTTAAATCTGGGAAGGAAATTAACAGAATATTTTAGGAGTTTTTTTGTTTTGTTTTGTTTTGTTTGTTTGTTTGTTTTTGGCAGAACAGGAGATTGAACTCAGACCCTTGCACTTGCCAGAGAATCTCTTATTCTACTGAGCCATCTCCTCGGCCCCAACAGAATACTTTAGGTCAAATCCTATCTGATTTTGTAATTAGGATATGGGGGACAAGTCTTGTCTTGGTGGTAAGAAAGCTCTTGTTTTAAAGTGAAGACACTCTTCTAGGTTCTGAACAGTGTTGGATACCATTTACACTCTCTATCTGACATCATTTCAGTTCTTTGCCCACAGATATCCTGCTTCACTTTATTCGGGCCCTCACAGTGAAATCCATCCATCAGACCTTGAATATTATAAACAATTTTATATTATATTACTAAATAATTTGAGTTTCTGTGACTTGTAAATTTACTTTTAGAATGTCAAGGGGAAACTTTCTCTCCACGTACCTAATACTAGTGGCCCAACTGGTCCAGACAAATGAAAATGTGAGTCATCTAAGATGAAATATTAGATGACATAGATGCCGAACTCAATCTCTCATGTCCCCTGAGGAGGATTTAGTGAAATATTTAATGTCAGGTTACCATTTAATAATAATATTCTTACAAGGAAGGAATGATTTGTGCATTTCTTATGCAAAATGAATGTGTTCTTACCAGTGAGGACAGGAGAATAGAAGGTAAAGCCTTAATTTCAGCATAAAGGGAGTGATACAGACTATTTGTCTATTTTAACACCTTGTTAAAAGCTTCTGTATAGCAAAGCAAGAAGTCAGCAAAATGAGAAGACAACCCCTGGAATGGGTGAATATATCTTCAAACCATACATCTGATAAGGGGCTAATATCAAGACTACATAGGTAATGTGTGCAACTCAATAGCAAAAACAAAACCAAAAGAAGAAACCTTATTAATAAATGAACCTACTGGGATTCCCAGAAAATAGGTAATTTATAATCAAAAGTGCTATCATATTAGAACACACACAGCCAGCTAGATAGCTCAGTGGACTAAAAGCCTACTTAGGTAAGTTCAGGAACCACATGCCATGCTGGCCCCGCCCCTAGACATGCTAAGCTGTTACCAAGTCCGAGCATGGTGGCGCACACCTGCAATCTCAGCACTGGGGAAACTGAAAACAGGAGGATCACTCCGTGTCTGATAGTGAGATCCTGAAACTAATACATTTTAAAAAAAAAAGAATGTTTTCATAATTTTTAGCCCCTTGATTTAAAAAAATCAAAGCATTGTCTTAAATGTTTTGGATTCCCTTCCTTGTAAATTTACCCCGTTGTGTTATTTCTATTTGTGCCTAAATTTCTTTTTATTCTCTCATATCCTACAGAGACATAAAAGGTGCTTGTTCTTTTGTCATTATACTGGTTATAAAATTTCCCAGTCATGAAAGGCGTGATACAAATATGAACTGGTAAGATCTATAGAGTTTACTTGCTTTGATTTACACCAAAAGCTTGGCTGAGGAGATGGCTCAGTGGAGTAAGTGCTTCCCTGAAAAGTGCAAGGGCCTGAGTTCAATCCCCAGTTCCACCAAAAAAAAAAAAAAAAAAAAAAAAAAATTCTACACCAAAAGCTAAAGAGGCCACATTCTAAAATACAGTTATATACGATATCCCTATACAGCTTCCCACCTGGATTTACTTACCCATGTTCAGAATACATGGACTAACAAGTGGTCACTGGGCCCATTTTGATGAGTCAAAGAGCTTTGTTTTTGAGACAGCCTGACCTTGAATTCACTTCTGTGCCCCAGGCTGGCCTCTAATTCACAGCAATCCTCCTGCCTCAGACTTCTGAGTGCTGGGATAACAGGCATGTGCCACCACGCTCCACAAGGCAGAGGGCTTTCTAAGAAATTTATTCAGATTATTTTCTCAAGGGATGTTGTTTTCAAGTGTATTTTCTTCATGTGGGAATGTTTAATTTTTCTCATCACATAGTTTCTCCTTTCCACCTAATACAATGGCTGAAAACACCTAGAAAAGTGGTTATAGAAGAGAGTGGGATCTCTCTCCCTATCTCTCCCTCTCTGTCTCTTTGTGTGTGCCTCTCTCTGTCTCCCTATCTCTTTGTCTGTCTGTCTGTCTTTCTCTGTCTCTCTCTCTCTACACACACACACACACACACACACACACACACACAAACAGGAATTACTGACAAAGGATATAATAAGTTATTTTATACTTACTGTTTTATGACAGGAATGACACAAGTGAATTAGGCAACTCTGTAAATCACTTATAAAGAACTTAAACTATGCCAAAGTGAGAGGAGTAATTTCTAAAGAAATGTATACATAGGGACACATTCGTTAAGTACCAAGTATCTGCCCTACGTTGTCGCCATAAATCATAGTGTCTCAGTCCTGTCTCTCACAAACTCAAACAGAACACTGTCAAAGCCATGCTTCAGGATTTCCCTGGATGTGTATATACACAGTATAATCCAAAAGTAACAGCGAATTATTAATTTCTTCAAAGCTTACTCTAGAAAAAGACAGACTTCCAGAAACCTTCCTCACAGTATTTCTCCCTTGCTTTACTTACCCCACAATTCTTGCCACTTTCCCAAGGCCTTCTGGAAGTCCTCTCTTGTGAGGGTCTTCAGACTTGCTGCAGTGAGCAGCACCATGTTCTGATCCCAGGGCTAATGTTCACGGTCACTTTGACTTCGAAGAAGATCCAGAAGTCGCACAGGCCAGGTCCAGCAAGAGAGGTGAATAAGGACATGCCATGTGCTCGATTTGACAAAAGTGCCATTAACATTTTGAATCAGTTCAGGTATAGAGACAGCCATGAAAAGACACTCACAGAAGAGAACTTCCAATATTACTCACTGGGAAAAATAATTCTGGCACCTGTAACTCCAGGGAGGAACTGTTTATTTTTCCACAGGCATTCAGCCCGTTATCAGCTGGCTCCAATGCAGAAACAGCTGAGGGTGGAAGAGCACCATGAAAGACCCTGGCTCAGTCGTGGCATGCAGGAAGCCCAGAAAGACAGAGGAAGGGGGAATTTGGTGGTGAAAACACTCTCTCCTGGGCCCCAGGCCTGGCCACCCTCCTCCTCTCCCAGGCCCTGTCTGCCAGCAGCGTGCTCAGCTCTGACTTAAGTGCGACAGAATCTGCAGAGGACTACAATATCAGTGCTGAATGCATCACATTCAGATGCATTAGACTCTTCGGGTTGCTCAGATCTGAATCATAACATTTCCAGAGGTGCCTTAGATGCTGGAGGGATAAGTATGTTCCACGAGAGGGGGAGGATTTTGATATGAATTGATGGCAATGTATCTTTCTTTGCACTTTTTTTGGTTGTTTTTTTTTTTTTTTTTTTTTTTTTTTTCCATACCAGGGATTGAACTCAAGACCTTGCACTTGCCAGGCAGGTCTTTATAATTCTTTTTTTAATTTGTAAAAAAAAAAAAAATGGTATTCGCTGCATATTTTGATCACAGCTATTCCCCTTACAAGAGAGACAGCAATGCAGAAAGGGTAACTAAGGGTGAATCCACGTAAAATGTTCACAGTTCTCTCACTGACTTTAAAGAGAATCTAATAAACAAAACAGTTTATGTTTGCATGCCTCAAACTCCAAGAGGAGAGAATTTGTGCTCACTTAAAGTCATGTTGATCTGCTCAGCTGTAGCCAAGCAAGACCATTTTCTAGTACCCCCACTGCATCATCAGCTTTTGTAGCTCACAAATACAACATGTTTGATTGTGTCTTTCAACTGACAAGAAAAACACAAGAATACCTGCTAATGACAGCATCTAAATAAGGCAACTTCCTAAGATGCTATCTAGAGAAGAAATTTGGAAATCTAACTTTTGTCTCAAGAATTGTCATGAATAAGGAAATCAACCAACAACAAATGTTGGAGAGGTTGTGAGGAAAAGGGAACACTTCTCCACTGCTGGTGGGAATGTAGACTGGTACAACTATTGTGGAGATCAGTGTGGAGACTCCTCAAAAGAGTAGGACTAGAAATCCCATTCAAGCTGGCTATCCCCCTACTGGGAATTTTCCCAAAGGATCTGA
>PVKA01012236.1:0-43267 GCA_004027165.1 Ctenomys sociabilis
AATGGCTGGGAGCTCATTCTCCCCTCCCCCAGCTCCACTTCCGTGTCCCACTGACACCTTAAACTCTGCTAGTGTAAAGCAGGGCTGGCTCACCATCGCCCCCACACCTACAACTGGCTCCTCCCCAACTTCCCTGGAGCTGTCACGGAGGCCACCAGCCTCCCAGCCACCATGACCTCGATGCCTGTGGGCGTCCTTCAAGAGGGCCCTTTCTGTGTTTCCTGCCACCATCCTGGCCCATTCACAGCAGCCCCTGCACTGCGGTGGCCCCCGCGCCCCATTCTCACTTTGCTTTCTGGCACCGCGTGACCTGTCATGAACCTCGCCTGAAGCCTTCTGGATTCTAACTCTCATCCCTGGCCCACACCTCTCTCCCACCATCTCCCACCTCTCTCCATCACAGATCTGTGCACCCTGCGAAGTCCTGGGCCCTCTCTCCTCCTGTCTCTGTGGCCCACCTGTGCACAAGCACCCATCCTGTCCTCCTGGCTTGGCTCAGTCACAGCCACCTGCTCTGGCCCCACCACTAAGGGGACCCTCAGTCAGCAGCTTCCACGCATCACTCATGCTGCTGGAAGCCCTCTGAGGGCAGGAACCAGGCCTCTGTCTGTTCTACAGCACCCAGAACAATGCTTCGCCCGTAACTGGTGCTCAGCCCTCTTTGAGGATGGACAGATGGATGGACAGATGGACACACAACTGCCCTGCCCCAGCCCCTCGCCCTCCAGCACCAGTCTCACCAATGGGAGTTGACCACCTTGCACAGGGCCAACTCACAGCACATGCGCAGGTTGGCCTGGTGCTCTGCCAGACTGGACACAGTGCACTTGATGGGGTCGACCTCGCAGTTCTCCTCGGATTCATACAGAGCGCGGATGAACTCCCCTGGGGGTGGGGCACAACAGGGAGGGAGTGGTCACACTTTCCAAGGGAGGGCCAGGGGGCTGCCTGGGTTGAAGGAATCGCAGAATCAGGTGTCTGGGGTGCTGGGGTTATGAGGAAGGGTGCACTTGGGGTCAGGGGCAGCCGCCTTCAAGGATGGGATGGGCCATACCGATGGCATCCTTGAGGTATTTCTGACCAATCAACCTCATGTACTCTTCTATGGCTTTAGTGGCAAGCGTGTTCTCGCGGAATATGAGGTGTTCCCGTTCCATGAACCGGTCAACCTCGGACATGGCCATGTCAGAGAGAAAGTCCTGGGGGCCAGGAGAAACCCAAGGGTCAGCTTGGCATGAGCCAGTCTTATACATCTGCCCCATCTCCCAGCCATGTACTAGGGCACAGCTCCCACCTTGGCCTTGCCCGTGCTCTGCAGGATGTGGACCAGTGCGCTGGCCACCTCTTCCTTGCCCTTGACGTTCAGAGCAGGCTCCAGCACCGCACACAGCATCCGATAGTGGTTGGTGACATACTCCGCAAACTCTTTGTACAGCTCCATGGGCAGAATGCTCATGGTCTGGTACCGCGCCTTCAGCCGCACCGCTGGGCAGCCTCCTTTGCCCTTGCCCCCGGAGCCCCCCCCAGAGCCCCCACCTCCACCCGAGCCCATGCCTCCAGACCCCCCACTGCCCGTAGGCAGGGTCACAGGGTACCACTGCTCTGTGAAGTGGCGCCCAGCCAGGGTGGCCACCGGCACAGTCACCAGGCCAACATAGCCCGCCTTGTCCTTCTTGCGCTTTTTGTCTGAGTCACGGTATAGATGCAGTCGCAGGGCTCGGACGGCCGGCAGGTTGTTAAACTCAAAGTGCTCGCCCCAGAAGACGGTGTCCCCCGAGGCCGCACGGGGTTTGGAAGTGGTGCGTGCGTACAGCATGTCGTCCAGGCAGAGTTCGCAGTAGTACCGCTTCTTGGGGGGCAGTTCCCGGGCCTCTATGATCCACAGCTTCAGCACATTGTCTACCCGGCGGCTGTTGTCCTGGCATGGGGTGGGAGTGGGTAGTGTGGATTAAAGGGAAGGGGCCAGAGACAGAGACAAAGGAGAAGAGACGGTGAGACAGTGGGGTCGGGCCAGCAGTCATGAGGTTGGGAAGGTATTTGAGCTGAATGGAGCCCTCCCCTAAATCCACATCTATCTGGCACCTGTTACATGCGACCTTATTTGGAGACAGGGTCCTTGTAGATGTAATAAAATTAAAATGAGAGCATTCTGGGTTGGAGTAGATGTGTAATCCAAAGATTGGTACCTTTATCAGAGGGAGAGAGATTTAAGAGAGACAGAGGGCCAGGGAGATGGCTCAGTGGAATAAGCGCTTTTTTGACAAGCACAAGGGTCTCAGTTCAATCCCCAGTTCTGCCCAAAAAATAAAAATAAAGAGACAGGAGAAGTAGGCAGCACTGGCATGCACCTGCAATCCCAGCACTCTGGGAAGCTAAGGCAGGAGGACTGCAAATGCAAGCCCAACATGGGAAATTTAGCAAGACCTTGTCTCAAAGTTTAAAAAATAATAAAGCTACTGTGATGTAGCTTACCAGGAAGGCACTGGGTTCAAGAGCTAGGAAGAAACAAGGCTACCCTTTGCATTTCAGAGGAAGTGTGTCCTACAGACACTTGGGTTTTGGATTTCCAGGCTCCCAAACTGTGAGGCAGTAGATTGCTGTTGCTCTGTGCAAACCAGTTTGTGGTCATATTTTATAGCAGCCCTAGGAAACGAGCTTAGGAGAGCGGCTCATAACTGGACCACAGAGTAAATCCTAGGGAAAACTGGCACGACACAACCAAATGTATGAAAGCAAAATTTAAAGAGGAGTATGGTAAGGTTGTGGAGAGACAAAAACACAATAATAGTGATTTGCATAAACACAGGACAAGTGGGGTTGAGGCTCCTGGGAAGGTCAGAGACTGCATGTGCTACCAAGAAGCCAGGTCAGGTCCAGCATCTTGAATAGAGTTCCCTTCTAGTTTCTGGTTTGGGGTCTTGGAGTTCGTGACCCTCCTGCTTCAGCCTCTTGAATGCTGAGATGATACCCCTGCACCACCAAGCCTGGCTTAGGATACAGCTCTTTAAGGACACTGAGAAGCCAGGCATGGCACAGGCCTATAATCCCACCCTCAGGAAGCTGAGGCAGGAAGATACCCGCATCAAGCCCAGCCTAGAAACTGGGCAACATTACAACTCAGAGAAACTCTGTCTCAAAATTTATTTAATAACTTTTTTTCTGTCTCAAAATTTAAAAAGGATTGAGCAAAGGCCCTGGGTTCAATCCCCTGTACTGCAAGGAAGAGAGGCAAGGAGAGGCGAGGCGAGGTGAGGCGAGGAGAGGAGAAGAGAGGAGAGGAGAGGAGAGGCTAGAGAAGAGAAGAGAACAGTTGAATTCCCTGGAGAAGGGTGACTGGGCTTCAAGCTTGCTGTAAACTCGAATCCAGACCCTGGCTGACAGAGCTGGGAGCATTCTCCTGGGAAACAGAAGCCTACAGAAGAATCCAAATGTGTAGCATCTTTGTGCCATAGGGAGAGAGGCCATCTTGTTGAAACTCACCCCACCAGGGTTAGAGAAGAGAAACCGAGGCACAAAGACAGCCTGGTTGAACTCTGGGTGTCCCACAAGCAGGGTCAGGTGAGCATCTGGCAGGTGTGAGGGGGACACCTGCCCACCCATCTGCCAGGGAGCCTGGCGTCAGTTTCCCTGAGTCTGATTTCCATGGTAGGGAAATAAGACCACAAGGTAGGATGCAAACAATATGGAAAGAAAGAGAAAGAAATGAAGGATTCAGAAAACAGGGTCGCCCCTCACTAGGGTCCCCTCTACTTCTGTGCCCTCCTCTCCCAAATCTCCCCTCCTCTAGCCCTCTACACTTGTGGCTGGTCCTCTGCCAAAGTCCAGGGCCGGGGAGTTGGCTCAGTGGCAAAAGTGCCTGCCTGGCAAGCACAAGGTCCTGAGTTTAATTCCCTGTGCCAGAAAAAAAAATCTGCCATGGTCCCTCCATTCCCTGGTACCTTGTTGGGTTTTACTGCCCGCTGTAGATTCTCGATCCATTTGTCCCTCTCTGCTGCAGACCGACAGGCAAAACATTTTGTTCCTGATGACGTTGTTACCTAGAGCAGGTGAGCGGGTTGAGGGACAAGGCTCCAGAAGACTTCCTGAGGGCTAGAGACTCCCACAGCTCTCCCTGCTGGTCTAGGGATTCCTGGGCCCTGGACTCCCATCTCCTTGACATCCCCACCTTTGCTGGTTCCTCTCAGTCACACTCCCCACCCTTGACCCTCCCTGCCCAGGAGACCCAGTACCTCAAAGCAGAACTCCTGGCCCAGGATGGAGCTGTGCACTGGCTTGATAATGGAATCTTCATCCAAGTTGAGCTCCAGTGCCTCTGCCGCACTGCTAGGGCTCAGCAAGGACTCGTGTGAGTGCGACTCCTTGAAGCTCTGCATCAGCCGGGCCCTGGCAGGCGGGGTGGGAGGGAGGGTCAGGACCCCCACTCTCTTTACACACTGGGGGCGCTGCCTCATGGGTGCCACTCCGAACACAGACTGCAAGGTAAGCTCTCCTGACCCTCTTCTCAAGCACACGAAACGCACAGAAGCCCACCTCTTTGGGAAAGAACAAGAGGGTTCTGAAGGAAACCTGAATGCTCCAAGAAACTCCTCACCCTACACACCCCTCAGGGGTTTGTAAAGCTTAGGGACACTAGAACACCTCAGTCCAGAAACAGACCATGGCAGAGAGAGACAGCGAAAAGACAAGAGACACTTCCATGTGGGACCTCCAGGTGACCCCAGAAACCACAGCCACAGTGCACAGGGAAATGAAAGAAGTGCCAACATAAGATGAAACACCTGTCTGTCCTAGACCTGCCACCCAAAGAACACCTAAAACCATTTTATGATTCCAACTCCGAGTGAATGAAAAAAGGTAAGAGTCAAGCTGCAGCAGAACTGGGGGGACAGTGAAGGAAAAGCAAGTAAGTATGAGAAAGCAGTGGGCAGAAAGGGTGCAAGGGGGCAAGAAACAGAAAGGAGTGAAGGCCAGTGCAGACCGAGGACCTGAGGGTTGAGGGCAGGGGAGAAGACCTCTTCTGGGCAGAGAAAAGAAGGGGCTGGAATGGGAAACCCACAGTAAGGAGAGGATGCAGGGTAGGGGGCACAGCACCGGGACAGGAGCGGAGCTGGGAGGAAGACGGTAGGGGCTTCGGAGTAGAGCAGGAGGCGGCGGGAGGGGCGCCCGGTGTGGGAGCCACCATGGAGTTATTTATAGTAGCTCCGTCATCACAGGCTCGGCTGCCGTCAGCGCCACGCTCCCCCGGCCCCGCCCCCGCGGCCAGGAATACCATGCCCTCGCCCCTCCCCCACGGCCCCAAATCCAGCTCTGGGGACATAGGGGGGCAGGGATAGGTGTGACTCACCTCATCCCAACCTCTGCACCTGCCCGATCCCGGGGGCGGCCAGACGTGAGGGAAAGGAAGGACATGGTTCTCCCAGGGGAGTGGCAGGGCCAAGGGGACACCCAGAGAGGGACCCCAACAGGCAGACACCGGGTGACAAAAAGCCAGCCTCAGGGACGGCAGCCCTGGGTCTCTCTGAGGGCTGCTGCTTCTGCCTTCAGTCTGTGGCTCAATCTGCAGCCTCTGCTCTTCTCTGTCACCCTGCTCACCTGTCCCAGCACCCCTTTTCTCCATCCTGCTCCATCTCTTAGGGGTGAGACCCCTGAGCCCTAATCTTTACCCATTCACACCAGCCACCCCAGCCCCACTCTAGCCTGCCACCCCAGCCCCACTCTAGCCTGTCACCCCAGTGTGTTGTACTTCTGCCCTCCTTCAGCCTTCCACCCAGATCCTGCTGCCCTGAATGTCCCTTCCCGCCTCCTCAGGCCACCACGCAGCTCCTCTGATCCTGGCTGGAGTTAATGCTCCGTGCCCTGCCTGCCTTGGTGGTCCTCCGTGCACCCACCCCAATCGCCCCGTTTCCTTCGTTACCCCCACTCCTCCTCGGGTTCCTTCCCTGCCCCTACCTACCGGTCATGGTCAGCACTTCTGAAGCGTGGCAGAATCTGGCGAAAGCTGCTGGTCCGGTCAAGTTTGGGTTGAGACTTTGTGCGTTTGATGGAGCTCTTCAGCCTTCGGCTCAGGAAGCCTTGCTGGGGTGACAATGGGCACGGGGTGGGATGGGGTGGGCAAGGTCAGTTCTACCTATTCACACCTCAGCGGGGAGTCAGTCCTGGCAGGAGGTGGCACGCGAGCAGGTCAGGGGATAGGAGCCCTGACACCTGCGTGTCTTCTTGCTCCCACGGGTGTGGTGCAAGCAAACACACAAACACAGCTTGGAGCAGGTGGGAGGGCTGGTCTGAGAAGTAAGGGGACAGAACTGCGAAGGGGGTGGCAGGAGCGCAGGGGACGCCGCTGGCACACACAACCCCTCCTCCTGCCCCCCCCCCAGCCGGTCCCCAGCTGGTCACGAGGGGAGGGGGCCCAGCTGAGCACATCTGGTGGCGCTTCCATTCACTCACCGAGGGCCGGAAGGGCGCAGCGGGGGCGGCCTCCATGCTGTACTGCTTTCCCCCTGGGACACTCTTCCTCCGCGAGCGACCCAAATGGTATTCTGGAGGGGAAGAGAGGGCCCGGAGGGAAGTTGGGGAGGGGGCGCCCTGAAACGAGGAGTCGTTGGCCCAGGTCTCACCATGGCTCAGAGCGCTGCCCACCGCCCTCGGCCCCTGGCACCGGCCTCACCTACCCCCCGGAAAGCAGCAAGAAGAGCAGCGGCGACGGAGAGGCTGGCGGTGGGAAGGGGGAGGCAAGGAACCCGAGCCCGAGCCCCCAGAGGGGGACGGAGTGGGAGGTCTTAAACCCATGACTGAGGGTGGCAGTCAGCAGGGGTGCAGAAGGTCAGGGAACCCAGGAATAATGACGGGAGGCTAGGGCCCCGGTGCCCACCCCCCAGGAGCTGGGTGAAAGGTCATTGCCTGCAGGCAGGCTCTCCCCTCCTCCCAGCTGGGAACATCCTCCACCTGCCCTGCACCTCCCAGAACCCCTGTCGGTCTGGAGGCCCCGGGCTGCCTCCCATGACCCCCTCCTGGGCTGGAGGGGGTGCCTCTACAAGGCACCCAGGAGGGGTGGCACTGCAGAGAACTGGGGACAGAAAATCCAAGGAAGGGGCAGATGGGGGGAGGGGAGAACAGCCGGTTCCACGTGCACTGCAGTGGCTCGGGCACAGAAGGGACCGGGCGAAAAGGCGGAGGCAAGAATGCAGGGGAGTGGGCAGGATGGGCCGTGGGGTTTTGGCGACTCCTCGAGTACGGGTAGAGGAGGAGGGCAGGGAAGGTAGACGCGGCTGAGACTGAGCTGAGCCTCGAAGGATGGCAGCTCCGAGGAGGGAGCCCGAGGCTCCTCTGCCTGGGAATTTGGAGGGGCTGAGGGGCTGGAGGAAAATGAAAGTGGGGGGATGCCAAGCTCCGGCTTCAGCTCCAGAATGGCTGCCCAGGCCTGGGCTCCCCCCCTCCCGCAAGCCCCACAGTCACCACTGCAGCCAATGGGGGGGCAGGTACTGCATCAGGGGCGGGGCCACTATCTCCAAGGCAACAAGAAGCTACAGTGGGGGGGGTGGACCGGAAGAGCTGCCTGTTAACCCTCTAGGTTCCTGTGCAAAGCCGGGAGAGTCGTACTACATTTTCACTGTGCACTTCCATAGTTTCAAATTTCCCCAGAGTCAGTTCCCAGCTTCCCTTCACAGTCACACACAAAAATCCGTATCCCAGCACATAAGAACCCTAGCAGTCTCTCGGGAACACATGGAAGCGCTGAGCTGTGGGGTGCATGCACCAAGACCACAATACAGAAATGAGACAGGGGTCTCCTCGCCTACAAGACCTATGCACAACTGACCACGGAGATAATGGGAATCCGGAGGCTTTGAAGCCCATACATGCCCCACAAGCTTAGCCATGGATGTCCACCTGAGAGCTGCTGGTGTGGACCGGTGGTCTCAGCCTCTCAGGCAGACATATGGGCAGCATGCTCCACAAATGGATGTGAAGCTCTGAAGGCACACACGTGTCCCCACACAGGAGAATGCCAATTTACCCCGAGCCGTGTGCCTGGCTATACCATGCCATGAACCCACAAGGTCTTCTCATTGCCAAAAGCACAAATGGCCTTCATTCACAAGAAAACTACAACCACATCCACCCTGTCTTAGGACAACCCTTCCTTTACCCAAGCTCTTCCCAGCCTCCAACACAAACACCCGTGATTATTACCAAGGAGCAAATGTGTTATCGCTGTTACAGGCTAGTAAGAGTCCAGGGTCCAGAACGGCTCCTTCCCAGACACATTTCTCTACTATGGCTTCCTCTCTCACTTCGGGGAATAAGACTCGGCCACCATTTTCACACTCAAGCTCCCCTAAGAGAGGAGTAAAGTCTAACTTTCCATCTACTAAAATTCTGCTCTGGAACCAAAGCGTGAATGGAAGGAAAAAGCATTTGCTAATTGGTTTGCTTGGTTCTTGGAAGTAATATCACCTCATACATAGCACCAGGAGCCAAGATCTCTGGATTCACACAGGTACACAGAATGCACGCTCACGCTCACCAGCACTCTCACTGCTGCGAGGAAAATAATAGCAGAAACACAGAAAAGGGGGGCAGAGTGACAAAAACATAGGACATCCTGTTATTAGTGCTGCATGCAGTGACATGTACAGAGAACACAGCACAGGACCACATATGTACACAGAGCAAACCTGAAAAGCACACACTGTGAGGCTGGGTCTCTATGTCCCATCCCTGCACGATGTATACACGCATGCACACACATCACAGCCTCCTACACAGACCCGTAACACAGGCATTGTGCACACACCCACACATGTACACACCCTGTATACACAACTGCACTCACACACAGAGAACAAGGGCTTGGACTCCCGCCCTGCCAATGTCTCTATCTTGCCACCCACGGCACTCCCTGACCTCTATTCCCCCAAACCCCTAACCTTCCTTTTGGCCTAGTCCACTCCACACCCACTGGCAGTTAACTCTCAGGGCAGCAGGAGAAGAAAGGTTGCCAGAGAAAAAGATACGGAACAGAGCTGGTCAGGAACCAGAGCAGTGGGGCAGTGCTCTGCACAGGGACACAACCTCTAGAAGCCTGTGAGGACAATTGCTGCTGAGAAAGGCCTTCACTGAGTAGGACTTCCACACTGGGTGGCCTCTCCATACTACAGGTCCATGAACCCCATGCCCTCTCCCATCCCCCTGCATGCTCACCTGGGACAAAGCCTGCTGGCTCCTCGCCCCCCTCCCAGCCCCAGGCCTTGCTCCCACTCCCTCTGCCCTCCTCTAAGTTGGCTGTCGGGCTCTCTCCCATATTCCCCTTCTCAGCTCTGCATTCCCTCTCTGTCCTCATCTCTGAAGCCGCTTTGGTCCAGGTGCCCTCTTCTCCCCACTCTTCCTCTGTACCTTACTTCTTCTCTCCTGAGCTTTTCTGTCCCCACTCCCAGGCCAGGCCCAGCCTCACACCTGCCTTCCCAAAGGTGCTTTACAAAACCCAGCAAGATTCCAAGGGCCATACACTCTACTCTGCCACCGCACACCGCCCACATCCAGACACGCCCTGGACACCCATGCTGGGACTGACACAGATCCTCAGGCCAACGCTGGAACACACATGCAAAGACACACACCTGCCAGTAGGGACATTCTGCTCATGTGGCTGGCCATACATTCCTACACACGGAGGCTGCTGGGAGGTGAGCCCCAGCCGGGATGTGCATGCTCAGGGTCAGAGGTGACACAGATGGTAGGGCCAGGAGCTGCTCTACAAGCCAGTGGCTGGCCCCACAAGACCCTCAGGCAGAGGCAGGGTGAAACAGAACACACTTGCACATGACTCACTGCATATGTGTGTATGAGGAACTGGGCCCCATGTGCACATAGCACCAACACACAGGGGACACAAGCACGGACACGAACACACGCTAACACCTGGGCTGCCCCCTCCGGGGCACTGCAAGACCCACCACACACACCGGCCGCCCCCGCGTGCTAGCAACCCTGCGGACCCCGACCTCCGACGCCTCCCCCTCCGGTTACCATAACTGCCCCCACTCGGAAGATGCAGCGAGAACATGCGGAGGGAGCAGCTGCCGCCGCCGCCGCCGCCGCGGCTTCCCCACCCCCTCCCCGCGCCCACGCACACGCGCGCCCCCGCCCCACGCGCGCGCGGCCCCCCCACGCGCGCTCCTGGTCGCCCGGCCCCGCCCTTACCTCGCACCGCCCCCCGGGGGGGTCGAGGGTGTCCCCGGTGGGGGAAGGGCCCCGCCCCTGCGCGGGGGAGGGGCGGGCGCCGAGGAGAGGGGGCGGCGCGGCCCGGCTGCACCGCCCGATGCGGTGGGGGACGGCGGGGCCCGGGACGGCCAGGACGGCCGCGCGGTGACGGCCGCGGGAACGGCTCCCTCCGCCGCCGCTCCCGCCGCTGCCGCCGTTGCCCGGGCCCCGCCGCCGTTGCTAGGCGACCGCTGCTGCCGTGGCCGCCTCTGTCACGAGCCCCGTCGCCCGGAGACAGCGCGAGGAAGACGGGGGAGGGGGACAAGAGGACCCCTAAAACTACCTAGGCCTCCCACCATTCCTCCCGAACAGGACCCCCCTAAATAAAACCGCGGAGGGAACAGGGGTTCGCGGCTCCACCCAGCAGAGGAGGAGCCCTGGATTCCAATGCCCCTCGATGGTCCGGCGACCTCTCCCGGGCTGGAGAGGCCACAGCCTCGTTCAGCGGACACCTTCGAAGACCCGATCCCCCACGGCCTCGACCACCCCCGTGATCCCTGCACATGTTCCATGCCCTCGGCACGCTCCAGGTCCTTTTGCAGAACCCCGCCGCCTATCCACTGTCATAAACCCTGTTACCACATACCTATCATCTACCTACCTATCTACACATCTATGTATCTCCGTATCTATATACCTATGTCTGTGTCTCCACCTCTGGCGCCCTCCCAATCCCTACTGCAGCCCCTTACAGTAACCTCCACTTCCACGTACCACCCTACCACCCAACGCCGGTCGCAGGAGACCCATGCCAGAGACCCCACACTGTGAGGTCAAGGAAC
Source organism: Ctenomys sociabilis (assembly GCA_004027165.1). NCBI lineage: Eukaryota > Metazoa > Chordata > Mammalia > Rodentia > Ctenomyidae > Ctenomys > Ctenomys sociabilis. The sequence goes on from PVKA01012236.1 coordinate 11,043, forward strand.
AGAAAACGAAGGAAAATATGTGGGCAGCAGTGAAGCACAGGCCACACAGTAAACGTGCTCTGTGAGCATGTGACCATTTTGCCCTGGGCACACAGGTGTACACGCGCACACACTCGTGCACCAGCTATGGACACACACACACACACACACACACACACACGGATTTAACAGGCATTACAGTCTATCCACCATCACCATTACCACCACCATGCTTGGCCTCAGAAAGCTGTTACTGACAACTCCTCAGTCAGAGGTTTCCATGACAATGACACACATCCCTGACCATCCACCCAAGGTCCAGAGCTAGCTAGCCCCAAGGGCAGTGAGGCCTGGACCCATCATAAGGAGGCTGAGGGAACTGAGGTTTGGGGACAGGCCACTGGCTGTCTAATTGAGAAGCTGGAAGCTTAGGTCTCTAAAGGTTTGCGGGGCTGGTAGGAGAAAAAGGTCAACCTGGGGCTGCAGGGATGGGGGACCGGACCCCAGATCCTGGGAGAGAAATGCGGGGGAAGGGGGCAGTGGCGAGGGGGTTTCCGGGACCGAGGGCGTCTCTCTGCACCTTGGCTGCAGATCTCTGTTCTCTGCCTTCATCTCCCTCACTGTTCCCATGGAAACCCTTTTAAGCGAACTTCTCAGGAAGACAAAAATCTTTTTTTAAATGACTAAAGAGGGGGGTAGGGGGCAGAAAGGGGGAGGGAGGGGAAGAGACAGATGGAGAGAGGGAGAGAGTTGGAGAGACAGACTTTGTGGAGAGCTCTACAGACAGCGAGCGAGGCGACAGGGGTCTGCTGGAGTTTCACTGGGACCCGGGCAGGGACGGTGGTTCAAGAGGGGTGCAGAGGAAAAGAGGAATCCGGCAGGGAAATACAAGGGGGCGAGACGATGCAGAAAATAGAAGCAATTGATGAAAAAAGGAAAAGGGGGGCAAGAGAAGAGGGAGGGGCCTCAGGCCTGAAGGTCTCAGAAGAAGAACGGGAGCACGGGGGTGGGACAAAGGTCTGGGGGAGCGCAGGGAACTAGGTCGCTTTCCCCAAAATCCCAGACCGAGGCCGGGGAGGGGCAGAAGCAGGCACACTCGGACAGGATGCTGCAGATCTAAGGAGACTATTTTTACAAGCACCGGGAAAATAGTCAAACTTCGCTGCTGGAGAGGAAAAGGGGAGCTGAGCGGAGCAAGGACGCGCAAGGGCCTCGGACGCCTGGCCGCGTCCAGCTCCACAGCCCAGACGAGGGCGCCGTCGCCCCTCGGGATGCAGACCCGGCCCCTCCGCCCCCGTCCCGTCCCGCCCCGCCCCCGCCGCCGGGCGCGAGCCTGCGCGGCCGCCGTACCATGCTCGCCGTGGGGCCGCCCCTCCACCGGCACAGAGACCGTGCGTCTCAGCAGTTTGTTGCGGCTGGACTCGCTCCTCCGGTCCCGGATCAGAAGGGGGTGTATCTAGGGATGCGGAGTGTGTCAGACCTCCTGGCCCCGCAGTCCCTCCGGTCCCCCACCGTCTGCAGGTGGCACGGGCGGGGGCGTTTCTGTCTCCTGCCCACCGGCCCTTCTCTCCGCTCTCAGGAAACACCCTCCAGGGATTCTCCCAGATCTCAGCGCTCCCACCACTCCTAGGAGTTAGCGACCTCCGCCGCGTCCCCTTGACCTTCGCTTGGTCCAAGCTCCTCGCCTCCCTGCCACCCCCACCTCCCCTTCTCCCTGTCGCGCTGTCACGGGGGCAGCAGAAGCTGCATTTATAATCAGGAGCCACAGCTTGTCTCCCTCCCACGGCCCGGCTCTCGGCCAGACTGGGACCCAACCTCCCCCCACCCCAGGGCCTGGTCACCTCCCCCATCCTTCTCCTACCCCCCTCAGTTCTTCCTTTCCTAAGCCTTAGTTCCAACTGCCCTGGCATCTCCGTCCCAGCCTCATCTCCAAGAGCCCTGTGTGCCCCAGCTCCAGCCTAGCCTATTCATTCCGAGACCCTGCAGACTGTCACTGCCCCAGTTCCACCCACACCCCTACCCCACTCAGCACCTCCTTCCAACTCCAGACTCCCCCATTCCTGATGCCCCTTGGGCGAGTGGCCCCTGGGCTCCTCAGTGCCCCCCCCAGTCCTTCCTTCAGCACAAGGCCCACTGTCCGTCTTCATCCTCACAGGCCCCTGCTCCTGTAGGTTCCAGTTCTCTTGATTCTTCCTATGGACTCCAAGTCCTTGACTCGAGGCTGATGGCCACTGGGGCATTACTCAGCTGCTCTCCAGAACCTGCTCTTCCAGCCCCTCTCCTGCGGTATCTCCAGAGCTCTCCTGGTCAACTCTGCTTTATGCAAGCGGAAGTGCTCCATCTAGCTGTCTCACCTGTACCCAGGGTCCTCACACCCCAGTTCGCCCTAACCCCAGCTTCTCCAGCCTGGGCTTGGCCTTGCCATCTCTAGGTTGTCACGCATATCTCTGTCTCTCCAGCTCTGCAGGCTACCACCATTCCTAAAGCTCATCCTCAAATCGGCCTCCTGCTGGGCCACACCTAGGGGGTGCCTTCCCCAGGTATCCCCTTCCTCTGAGGGGCCCTCTGTGTAGACCCTGTGCCCGGGCCAGAACCCACACTTCTCTAGCCTTCTGAACCCACCTCCCCTATGATTCTGTTTCTTCACATTCACTCTGTCAAAGTCCCTGCTCCTCCCCACCCCACCCCATCCTCTCTGCACCCCTTCCCTGAAGGAGGCTCTCAATCTACATTGACAGCATGTGGCCTGCTGGTGTTCACTGCCACCCATGCCAAGACCTGACGTCCTTGCCCCTGGCACCTTCAGCCCTGGCACTTAACCCTAGAGTCAGTATCCTCTGCCTTCTTCCTGGAGCTCTCTCCCTTTCCTGCACTGCACCCTATAGTGAGGCAAGGGCTGGGAGTGGGCGATAAGGAGAGAAGGGGCTTGCTCAATGGGGCTCAGAGGGTGCCCCCCAGGTCACTCATTTCCTCCCTTCTCCAAGCCCTTCTGCTTCCCATCTCCTTTTTAGCCTTCACACTGGATGAGGTCACATCTTGACCCCAAATCTTTAGTCATGTCTCCCCAGCATAGCCCTCAAAGAACCTGTGGCCAAGGTGACAGAATGACTGTGCCTCGACTTACCCTGACTCACTCTCCTCCCAGTGTGCACTGGGCTTTTCCTCGTTAGCCTACCTGTCTCTCTCAGCTCTTTTGAGGACGCACCCCATCTTTCTCTCCAGTCTCCCAGCTACCCATGATCATTTCCCAGCCTCCCCACTCTGCTCACCTCATCCTCATCCAGCATGAGCAGCTGGTTCCCCGAGATGATGCAGAACCGAGGATTCCAACCAGGACGATCATACGGGGAATGAATGTATTGGGTTCGGTGCATAGGGGGTCCCCGTACATCTGGGGGGAGACACACAGAAACAGTAAGGGAGGCTCTACAGAGGTCTAAAATGGCAAGAAGAAAGTCCACAAAATGGGAGCAGAAGGGCAAACATGGTGGCGCATGCCTGTTGTCCCAGCACTAGGGAGGCTGAGGCAGGAGAATCACTGAATTCGAGGACAGCCTGGGGGCTACAAAGTGAGTTCAAGGCCAGCCTGAATTGTACAGCAAAACCCTGTTTCAAAAAGACCAATAAATAAATAAAGAGGAGCACCCCACCGGCCTTAGAAAGATCACAGTTGAAGGTGCACTCAGCAGGTATCAAGGAGCAGAAGACAAAGCTTCATATCTAGGGGAAGAGGGGAGAGGAATCAGAGGAGGTGCAGAGGTGTGGTCTGCACAAGACCACAGAGGTAGGGACTACAGGAGGGGGAGTCATAATGAATGACAGGAGGGACATAATGGGACAAGTGCAGGGAAGAGACGTCCTTGGAGAAGCATAAAGGTGGAAAGCAGCAAAACCAGCAGAAGAATTAACACACACAGGTTGGTGGTAGGTGTCTGCTAAGTGTGGAAATTGGACCTAGAAGGTGGTGTCTCCCATCAATAAGAGGAAACCTAAGCCACTGTAGGAAGGAAGGGTGTGTGTGTGTGTGTGTACATTTGGGCCAGGATTTTGAGAGCTAAACGTCTGGCAAAGAGGAAGTGGGGATTACTGTTCTCAGACAGAGGTAGGAGATGCTCTCTCCATCTACCTCTCCTGGTCCCGCTCTGCCCGTCTTTTGTAGGAAGTCCTGGTTCTGGTGGGAAGGACAAAGTAGCTTTTGTCAGCATCTGGCCATGGAGGGACCAGGGTGGAAGAAGGTAGGAAAGACACTGTGTTTCAATGAACAGCAACAAAATTGATCTCTTTCCCCATTTGCTGCTCAGCAGTCCCCCCCTTAGTTCCCATAGACAGGACAGAAGCCAACTAACTCCAGGGCAGAAGCCTCCCCAAGAACGCAGTGAGGAGCTGGAGGAAGGAAGAGTGAAGGAAAGGGCGTGTATCCGGTGACACAGATGCACAAAGTTCCCAGAAGACAGCAGCAGTAGGCTAAGGTCATCCCCACTCAGGTCCGGCCCAGGGTCCCCCTTTCCCACCTTTGCTGATCTTGCACCCTCCCACACGCAGTCTTGGGGACACACTGGGCCAGGTTCTAGGGGAGTTCTAGAGGAGTCTATTATGCTAACAGCAGCATGATAGAAAGGCTTCGGGTATCAGCAAGCGGGTTAGAGGAAGAAAAATAAAATTCAGTCCCCCTGATGGGACATTTACCATGGGTAATTAACATAGCCATACTGCACAACTGGCCTCTGAGCTTCCTTACAGTGGAAAGCCCTGAGCAGAAGATTTGAAAACCCTGGCCGTTTTGTGCCTACAGACATGTTCCTCAGATCTACCCCACCTGCACACCACAGAACCCACAGGACACATCAGGAAACCACTCACTGTCTCAAAGGCATCTCTGAGACCAAACCCCACTGCACACAAAGATCACTAATGCTAAACTATGAGACTGCAGACACTGCACTCAAGACACTGCACACCCAGAGGGAAAATCCATGGATACACATCACTGTAAGGGGTGCAGGCTGCAGCTAAGGGAAGCATTTTAGACTTCAGGGCCACCTTTCTCCTGGGAGTAGGAAAGTCACAGGAAACCTAGGAGCAACTCTGGAAAAACGCGCGCGCGCGCACACACACTCACACTCTGGATTTAGGAGAGAATGGTGTGGATCATGGGACACAGGAACATGACTGAGAAAGGGGGGAAATGTACTAGAATGAGACACTCCACAAAAGCTCAGAGAAAGACCCCTTCCAGCTCCCATCCCCATCATCAATTCCAGTACCTTTGCACCCCAAATCTCCAACCCCTCAGGAAGTGGAGGAGACATGGAAAGAGGCATGATGGCAGACTGGGGTGTGAAGGGAAAGTGAGTGGGTACAGAGAGGGCGACAAGACAGGGAGTAGGGTAAGAGACAGGATGGGCCAGGAAGGACAAATAACCCACAGCGTGGCTATAACAGAAAACAGCACAGTAAGTTCTTTGGGACATGAGATACACCAGAAGGCCTCAGCCAGACATGGGGCTGAGGAAACAGGAGGGCCTAACAGAGACCAAAACACAGGGTTAAGAAGAAACATAGGTGGCATAGGTATGAGGAGGGCTCCCAGATAGAAGAGCAAGAGATGGATATCAGAGAGAAGACTGATACAGGGGAAGGAGAAGGGGGGACTCATATAAGGAACGGACACCATATGGGGGGAAAGATATAGGTGATGGACAGCAGAGGAAGGGAGGGGGAATGGAAATAAGGATAGGGTGGGGGAGGGGCTTAAAAGTGGTGAAGTGAGGAAAGCAGATTAAGACCCCAGAGGCTGCATTTCATTTGTCAAGAGCCTTAATGAGGGTTTGCCTTCCTGGCAGCATCTCAACCTGCCTCTGGTCCCAACACTCAGTCTCACTTGTATCCCCCCACCCCCAAAATAAACCTCACACACATAATCCGGCCCTCCCCCTGCCCTGGCCTCCCCTCCCCCACAGCTCTCCCTCTCCTCTCTTCCCTCCATCTGGACCTCCACCCCCCCACTGCCTCCCTCTCTCTCCATCTGGCCCCTTCTCTCATCCTCCTCTTTTCCTAATCCCTTCCATTCTCTGAGCCCCCCTATGTCTCCCTGTCTCCCCATTTTCTCAGCTTCTGGTCTTCACTCCTATATTTTCATGTCTTCTCGGTCTCTCTTCTAAGACTGTCCCAGGTATTTTCCTGACCACTCAGCGCCCACCCCCAAATGGTTTCTGCAGCCCTACTTCCACCTCCCCACCCCTCTGGCACTCTTTTCCCCCATCATTTTCCCTCAGCCCCCTTCCAAGCCCTGTTTCCTGGCCCCTCGGCCCCTTACCTGCCCCTCTCCCTCCAGTCTCCAATCCCTCCTTCCCTCGCTCCCACCCCTGCCTCCCCGGTCCTCCCCTCTCCCTCCATTCCCGCCGCTCCAGGCCCTCCCCCGCCCCTCCCCCTCCTGCCCCCGCCGGCCCTCCCCCTCCCCCACCGCGTACCTCGGAAGGGGGCATAGGACATCGCGGGGATGCTCCCCCGATGGATGGAGGCGCGAGACCTGCTCATCAGGCCTGGGGGGAGGGGGCGGGGGACGGGGGAGAAAGAAAAGAGAGAAAGAGGGGGAGAGAGAGGGGGAACAGAAGGAGGAGGTGGAGGAGGAGGAGGAGGAGAGAGGAGGAGAGAAGAGCAGAGAGGAGCGGAGAGGAGGAGAGAAGAGGAGGAGGAGGAGAATGAGAGCCAACGGCAGCAGCGGCAGCGAGAGAGAGGGGGGCGGGGGAAGCGAGCGCGAGAGATGAGAGCAGGAGGAGGAGGAGGAAGAGAGGCTGCAGCCCCCACCCCTACTCAGGGAGACCCGGGGAGGAGAGGGCGAGCAAGACCCCTAGTCCCACACGCCGGACACAGTGCCTAGGGCAGACCCCAGACTCTACGAGGGAGAGGCAGACCCCAGACCCACAGAGGATAACTCAGTCTGCACGCACAGCAGGCTAATCTGAGACACAGACCCCAAATCTAGAGGAAAGGGGACCTTGATTTCACAAATGAAGACCCCAGACCCCCCCCCCATCATGATAAGAATGTGGGAATCCAGACTCCAAAAGATTCTTTAGAGCCACAAAAATCTTAGACTTCAAACCCTGTGTTGAGGATTTCAGGGATCAACACGTGAGACCCAGATGCAAAGCAAAAAGATGAAACCTAGATTACAAAGACCAGACCTAGACCGGCTGGAACTCAGACCCTAGGGGAGAGCTGAGGGACCCCAGACCCAGACTCAGACACACAAGGTCCAGACTCGAGGAGACACCCAGACACCTGCTACCCCAGAGGTAGACCCAGAGACCTAAAAACTCAGAAAGTTTTAAAAAGCTCAGAGAAACCCCCTAAGACAACAGAAAAGGGAATTCAGTTTTGAAAAGGATCCCAACACTATGATGATGATGATAATTGGTCTTTTTTGAGACAGGGTTTGCTATATAGTTCAAGCTAGCCTTGAACTCACTTAGCAGCCCAGGCTGGTCTTGAGCTCACAGTTACCCTCCGGCCTGGGCCTCCTGAGTGCTGGAATTAGAGGTGTGTGTGTGTGTGTGTGTGTGTGTGTGTGTGTGACCATGTCCAGCCCCCAACACTAATATTGAAGCCCCTATGATGTTTCAAAGGTAAACTGCAAATTCAGAGACCTCAGGGACACCCCACCCCAACTCCAAAAAGGTAAAAACCAGAGAACCCTAACACCAGCCACCGAGGGACCCAGAACTTCGGGGTGTTGGGTGTCAGAGCCTTTTTCTCTGCTGTCTCCTTCCACTCCTCTGGCCTCTCCTTGGCCCCTCTCTGCATTTTTGGGTCACTGGATGTGCTTGGGCCCCAGGGAGGTTATGTAGGGCAGGTCCTGGGGGGATGGGTTAAGGAAAGGAGCCCCATGACCAGAGGTGGCCCAGTCCTGGGCAAGTGACACAGGTAGGGGAAAAGGGACAGAACTGTCACCACCATGGCCTCCAGTTCACCTGTTTCAAGCTTTGGGTTTTCAGCTAGTTTTGATCCATCTGTATCCCACATATAGGAGCTCCACAGTCCTTTAGGAATGTCTTCTTCCTCACCTACACTGTCGAGCCATGCCTGCGTCTTGGCTAATCACTGCCCCCTACCCAGGGACAGCTGGCCTGTCAGCTCAGCCCGGCCCGTTCCCATCCTAGGCACTGCTCAACCCTAACTGCAAGGACAGGGGGCGCTCTCTTCGATCCCGAGGTTCAGATTTCCCAGGCCCTCCCACCCCTGCAGAAAACAGGGTAGGGGCTGTTGCTAGGCACATTTGGGGGCTTAAGGATGATTTCCCACTCCAATGCCTGACGCATCCTGTCTGCGGGGACTCCACCCCTCCCTTGCCCAGCACCAGCTCTCCTGTCACGTGGCCCACCGGGCTGGCCCGCGATTGGTCTCTCCGCCGCACGCCCCGAAGTTGCGCCCGCGGGAGAGGCCCGGCCCTGTCACGTGACAGAGGACCGCCGCAGCGGCTCTCCTCGGCCAGCAGCCGGGAGTTTCGGAAATGGGCGTGTCATTTCCGCGCACTTCTGCAGATGCGGCTGCCGATTGGCCCAACAGCTCTTTGCTCCGCTCCATTAGGAGGCGGGGAAATACGGGCCACGTGAGCGTCGGGATTGGCTGGCTCTGGAGACTCGGGCCGTCGGGCTGTATTGTCACGTGGGTGCGCTGTTTTCTTATCACGTGGCTGCTACCCAGGTAAGAAGAGGCCACCCTTCCTCGGTTTAGGGTCTGGTCTTGCCTGACGTGTGACCTGGTATCAAGCCTCCTCTCCTAGCGTAGGCTGCATGAGAGGGGCGCGGGCATCCGCATCCCTGCTCGGCGGAGGGGTGAGTGCCCGCCCCGCCCCTTCCGGTTCTCCAAACCTGGACCCCGCGTTCCGAATTCCCGGGTGAGATCCGAGGCTTGCGCTCCGTTTCCCGTTTCTCTACCAGTTGTAAGGACGTTTTGCTTTCGGTTGCACGAGAGAGGGCTGAGTCCGATTGTCTAGCCGAGCCTAGGCTCCCGGGTTGGTGTCCTGGGGTGCTTGTGGACAGAGGCCAACTCGTCCCCGCCCCTAGGCCGCTCTGCTCCTGTCGCTTCTGTGGATGCCAGCGCTGCTGCCTGCGGCCTCCCGCCTTCTGTCGCTACCCAGAGCCCTGCTATCCATGGCGTCTGGAAGCCCCCCGCCCCAGCCCTCCTCGTCCTCGGGCTCCGGCTACATCCCGGGATCTGTATCCGCAGCCTTTGTCACTTGCCCCAACGAGAAGGTCGCCAAGGAGATCGCCAGGTGAGTTCTGCAGCGCGGAGCAAGGGAGGTCAGGAGTCAGAGACGAAGAAGAGGCTATTTCCTGGGCTATTTGTAAGCTTAGCACTAGGTCGCCCAAGTCGGGCCCCTGGGCGCTCTGACTGGGGCTTTCCTTGTTTTAGGGCTGTGGTGGAGAAGCATTTAGCAGCCTGCGTCAATCTCATCCCTCAGATGACGTCCATGTAAGTCGAAGGGCTGGTTGGGAGCCGTTTTCCTCCAGGAGTCCTTGCTTCCCAACACTCTCCCCTTTTTTCTATCATCTCTTCAGCTATGAGTGGAAAGGAAAGATTGAGGAAGACAGTGAAGTGCTGATGGTGAGCTTTCCCCTATCCAAGCAAAAGCAAACTTCGTTTCCGATCTCACAGCCCCTGCCCCTCGTCTGAGATCACCCCAGCCCTTTGCTTCAGTGTGTTTATATTTTCCCCTTAGATGATTAAAACCCAAAGTTCCTTGGTCCCAGCTTTGACAGATTTTGTCCGGTAAGAAGTTGGACAAAGATGGGTGTGTGTCATGGGGTCTTGCTTGTGGAGAAGGGGTGGGGGGCTCCTTTGGGTGTTTGCATAACCTCTCCTCCTGTCACCTTTGCAGTTCTGTGCATCCTTATGAAGTGGCGGAGGTGATCGCGTTGCCTGTGGAGCAGGGGAACCCTCCATACCTGCAATGGGTGTGCCAGGTCACCAAGTCCCTCTGTAGCTCCAGCACAGTTGTGCCATGATGCACTGTTGCTGGGGCCAACCCCTCCCACTCAGTGCCCTAGTCCTTTGGGTGATCGCTGAGCCCCCAATAAATCCATCTGGTTTTTTTTTTTTTTCTGCCTTTTGCCTTTTCCTTGTTGCATGTATTTGGTTGGGTAAGATCGCTGTGCTTTTAGCCCAAATTGCATTTTCTTTGACAATGACTAATGGCACTAAGTGTGTTATTTCTAGATTCTTTATTTCAGTCATACAGAATCCGGGGTCCCTTATAGTCCCCCCTCCTCAGTCTCTGCACCCAGGGGTTAAATAATTTGTAAAAATATTTAAAAAGCCGTAACAAAATAACATCAAAGGAAATGGGAAGGCTGAGGGTCAGGAATCATTAGGAGGTGAAAAGCATCTTCCCGTCCCCTCTGGATTCCAGCCTGGCAGTAAGGAGAATACCCTATCTGCAGGTACATCCCAGCTGCAGGTGAGGTCAGAGGTCAGGGCATCAAAGTGCTGGCAGGTATAGTCGGAGAGGCGACGGCAGGCTATTCAGAAGATGCCCCCTCCTCCCCACTCCACCAGGTACTGCACAGAGCCGTCAGGTCGGACTCTCCGAGCAAGGACCCGGACAGGGTCCCCCCGGGACAGGTAGCCAACCCCACCTCGGACTCCACCCCCTGTCCCTGGAGAGAGACTGCGGCATAGGGAAGAAGGGGTTGTTGAGCGCCTAGCAAGACCTGGGGAGGGGGCTGGGACTGAGGAAGGTGAGGCAGTCATCGAGTGGGGGGCACTTTTAGGGACATCTGTGGGGAAGCCGATGTGAAGTTCAAGGGGTGACCTAGGGAGAGAAGGCACTGGTCATCAGTCCAGACAGACAGATATACACAGATGGGCCAGATGCAGGACCACATGTATCAAGGAGCTCTGAGAATAAAGAACTTGAGTCCATAGAGGGAAAGAGGCTTCAGGTAACGGGGAGAGTCTCACCTGTCTGGGGGTTCACTGTCCCCAGAGGTCCCTGCGGTGCTGGCAGAGGGGTGGAAGGAAGCAAACATCCGGATGGGGCTGCTGGGGTTGAGAGGGAGGAAGAAAGTCAGGACCTATACAGGGCAACAAGATGCCCCCCTGGGAAAGCAAAGTGTCCTTACACTGACCACCCCACCCCAGACCTCTGGGCTCCAGGCATTGCCCAAGAAGTTTCTCAGGACTAGGAGTGTGCAGCCATGGCAGGGAAGAAGAGAGTTCCAGGCAGTGAGGTCCAGAGGACATCAGTAATGTATCACTGACCTGGGCAGGCAGCGGGCATCTGTGGGCCGGAAGTTGTAACCGCTGCTGCCCTGGTAGCTTTGGTTAGGGCTGGGGGATGATGGAGACACTGAGGCCTAAGACAAAATCAGAGGACTGAACAGTCACCTCTGGTTCTTTCCCACAGCCCACCCTGCAGCCGTGGGCTTCCCCTCACCCCATACCTGCAGTTCCCTCTGCAGGCGAGCCCGCTCTCTCTGCTCCCTCTGCTGCTGGGACTCGGGCTGATCTTGCACTACCGAGGGCGGCCCCAGCTCCTCCACCTGCCCCTTCTGCCTCCTCAGGGGTTCCTCCAGGTCGAGCCTCCGGCGCTTCCCCAGGGGACGTGAGACCCCTCCCCCTGGGCCCTGCCCTGAAGGGAAGCTGTAAGAGGCCTCCTTATCCCCCCAGCCCCCTCCGGACACCCCAAAAACCTCCCAGACCAGTCCCTAGAAATGTCCCCCATCCTCCCTGGACCAGTGACCTGGTGGGGGCTCCATCTCCATGAGGGTGCTCCACGGGAGGAGGGGCCCGAGCATGGAGTCCAAACAAGCATTTCCTCTTCTTAATCTCCCTCCCTGAAATGAAACTGGGGCAACGAGGGCATGATAGGGTGTCAGTGTACGAGATCTACAATCACAGCCAGAGATGACCACCAGTTGTCCTCTTCGCTCCCTGACTCTGGTCTTGGTCTCACCGGGTCTTCCTGCCATCCCCTCCCTCCACTCACCGGTCTTTGTGGCTGTTAAGAGCAGAGAGGAGCTTGGAAGAACGTTCTCCCTTGGGGGTGTCTGAGAGCTGAAAGAAAAAAAGGTAAGTGGGCTCAGGAAGCAGGGCTCTCTCCCTTCCAGCATCCTATCAAACTGCAATCCCCTACCTCGCCCAGGAGCAGACTGTCCCAGTTCTCAGAGGTGAAAGGGAGGATCTCACGGTCAAAGTCAAAGTATTTCTTCTTACAGCAGACACTGAGGTGATAGAGGACAAGATGGGCCACATCCACCCTGGAGAAAAATCCATGTCATCAAGGTCATGAGAACAAGAGTAAAGCCTGGGAATCCAAGGTGAGCAGCAGGGCTGGGAGGGTGAAGTGCAATCCTGGGGGTGCCCCATCAGCTCACCAGCGAAGCTGCAGCCTCCGGACCTTCTCAGGGCCCCCCCGGCACACACAGCATTCAAACTCATAGAACCTGGGCATGGGCAAGAGGAAAGAACACACCTCGTTCAGGTGCACTGGACATGCCATACAGTGAGGGCCAGAGGGCATGGGTGGGCACTGGGTGGGACACAGGGGGCCCCCTGGCTGCCCTGTGAGCTCCCCTCTCACCTGTCCCCATACAGGAGGGGCTTGCTCAGACACTGGGTGCAGGCCTCGTGGAACCACTGCAGACAGCTCTGGCACTGCAGCATCTTGAGATTCCACCTGAGGGGACATGGGATGAGTGTCATCCATACACTACCTTCACCTCCATGCCTGTGCCTTCTCCCTTCCCCAAGGCTCTGCCACCCCCAGTACTCACTCTCCAGGGCCACCACAGTAGCAGTAGCTCTGCTGCCGGTTACTTAGGTGCCCAGCATCCCAGTCAAGCCCCTTCAGTCCATACGGCAGCGACAGCTTCATGCCCAGCATGGCCCGGGCGTAGGGACCCTTCTTCAGTGCACCCCCCCTCTGCAGAGCCAGAGCAGGCAGAACTCAGGGGGCTGGTAGGAGACCAGCTCGGCTGAGGCTGGGGTTTGGGCAGGACACTGAGGGGCACCAAAGGCGCCTTTACCTTGGTGGCGATGGCAAAGACACACTGGCGGCAGACCCAGGAGGCAGCTTCTCCTTCTCCAGGGGCTGGGGCCCTAGGCACGTGGCAGTCCTGGTGGTAGGCTGAACCGTAACAGTGTTGCAGTCATGCTGTGTGCATGGCTGGGATAGGAGGTTCACCTTACCCATCCCATAGAACCCATTCAACCTCCTGGGCTGGGTATGTGAGCCTGATTTCATGAGGTGGGAACTGGGGCTCTTCCAGGCTTCCCCAGAGCACAGTGTAAAAATAGGGGGGTGAGCTACCTTCTGCCTACAAAGCTTATGCTGCTCCAATATACAGAGGCCTCTTCCTGCACCCGTAAGGGGACGGAATGGCAGGGTAAGGAGTATGGCCAGAGTGGTGGCCTAAGAGTTAGGCCAGGATGGGGGACAGGATCATTGGTACAGGGAAGGGTGATGACGACTGGAAAGGCCTAGAGTGAACTGGACCACTAAGGCAGCCTGCCCACTTACTGTGGCGACACTTCTCACAGCTGACCAGCCGGTTTCCAGGAACCACGTTCTCCGAGCGACAGACACAGCAGAGGAGCTCCTCCCCCGGGAGAGCAGCTGTGGGGCAATGCAGTGTCAGGAGGCATCCCTGGGGCTCTGTGGCCTGGAAAGCGAGGTTTCTGCTTCTGTACCGTCCTGGGACTCTAGCGCCTCACCTGGGCTGATGTCTTTCCACAGAACCAGAAACTGGGAATCATCCTCAAACTGGACCAGACACACCTCCCGGGCACTGTCCACCTGGGGCAGAGCACAGGACGATGAAATGGGAACCAGGTGCAGCCGAGAGGGTTAGGAGAGGAAGTGAGGGCAGGAGGACAGAGGCAGCCTCACCTTCTTGATGGTGCCCAAGTACAGCAGCCCGTCTGTCCACCTGGCCAGGACATCCTGCCCCTCCCAAAGTCGAGGCCTGGGACCCGAGGTGGGAGCAGAAGTGGGGTCCCAGAGAGAGGGGGCTCCAGAGCGGCTCAGCCGGGGGGGCTGCGCCATTGCATCCTGGGGGGGCCTGGCCGGCAGTGATAGAACAGTCAGTTGTGAAGGCTAAGAAAGCCCCCCTCCCCATTTCTGTCAAGGACGAAACATCCGCACCCTGGTCTACAAAGTCCCTGGGCACTGGGAGACCTTTCCCAGCTTCCACACTCCAGTTCTTCCAACTCTGCCCGTTGGTCCTCTTCCACCCGCCACCCCAACCTACTTCTCTAGTTTCCCAGCTTCCAGAGCTCTCCAGGGAGGGCAAATCCTGGCCTTAGAATCTTATGAGAAATGCTGGTTGCAGAGACAAGGGTTACACATAGCTGCTTAGAGCAGGATTGGGGTGCTTTGCGCTGCTGCCCAGAAATAGGGGGAGCTTTCTTGGAGACGTTTTCTAGAGAAGAGTGGCTGGCCCCCGGGCCTGCGTGTCTCGTTCAGAACAATCCCCCTGATGCCAGGTTATGTCAGGTCACCCTCCAATCGGGGGCTCCCTGCCCCTGGGTAGACAACTTCCCCGACTGGCCCAGAGGGGGGCGTGTCCCCGTCCCGGGCTCCACTCCCCACCACGGCGAGTCTGAGCGGGACGCGGTCGCCGCCGCCCGGCCGAGCCTGGGGCGCCGAGGCGGCTCAGCTCTCTTGCCGCCCCGCGCCGCCCGGTCCTGGGCCCCCCCCACCCCGAGCCTCCTGCCGCCTCCTTACCGGTGACAGCTGGGGTAGCCGGGAACCGCGCAGGGGCGGATGTCGGGGACCTGGGTGAGCCCAGCGCACGGGGAGGGCGCGTCGGGGCGCTGGGGGACGTGAGGGCAGAAGCCAGGGGTCGCCGGGCCCAGCCCCTCCGTCCCGGCGGTTCTGGGGCGTATGACGCAGCAGCCAAAGCAGCGGCAGCGGCAGGAGGAGGCGGCGGGCAGAGGGAGGGGAGGGAGGGACGGACCGGTGGGGGGCGGGGGGAGGAGCCGGAGGGGGCGGGCGCCGCCTCACCCCACCTCCCTCACCTCCACAGGCCCGCGGGCGCCGGGCGGGCGGCTGCGCCTCTGCTGCCGTGGCGCGCAGAGCTCGGGCGGGAGAGGGAATCCCCGAAGCCCCCTCCTCCGCAGGGAGACTCGCCCCGGGGGCAGCAGGGAATCCCTCCGCCCCATGCCCCAGCCGTTGGCCGCCCCGCCCCCGGGCACTCCGAGCCCCGCCCCGCTCGCCCTTCCCTTGCCCCCCGCCGTCGCCTCGGCCCCGCCCCCCGCGGCAAGTTGCCCTCCGCCACGCTTCTGCGCACGCGCCACCCCTCCCTGCACGGCACCTGGGCAGGCCGAGCCCCTCCTTTACCGGGCGGCGGCCACGGCAGTTGGCTCTAGAGCAGTGCGCCGCTTCCCCAGTTCCCGCCTGCCCGCCCGTCCGCGTCCCCAGGGCGGCTCGAGGACGTGAGGGTTAGTACCCGAGATGGTGACGCGCGGACGCCAGCCAATGGGCAGCGGGCGGGTAGGGCCCTGGCCGTTCGAACAGGACTGGACGGCTGGGAAAGGCGGGAGGGGCGCGGAGAAGGGCACCGGTCTGGCCCCGGCATCGCGAAGACGTCCTGACCAGGTGAGAGTGAGGGGAGCAGAGCCCGAGCCCTGCAAGACACATGCAGAGCGCAAAGCACACCCACAGCTCCCATCCTTACAGATGTGAAAAATATTGTCGTACTCTGGCAACAGATGCTAAAACTTTTATTTAAAGAGCAACGTGTGCGGGGGCTGGAGGGTAGTATTTTAATTTTTTGAAACCAGGATGTCCTCAAACTCAGTGATCCTCCTGCCTCAGCCTCCCAGGGGCTGGGATTACAGATGAGAACCACCATGCCCAGCAGTATTCTTTATTTCATAAACCCTCATCCCTCAAATCACCCCACAGAAACCTGTCCCCTCCCAATAGACACACAGACAACACACAGAGGCTCTGGCTCCATCTTCATTTCTTGTTGGCCTGGGCAGTACCAATAATACACTGGTTCACCTGGGAACAAAAACATAAATTTTAACTTTTTTTTTTTTTTTCTTGGCGGAACTGGGGATTGAACTTAGGCCCTTGCACTTGCCAGGGAAGTGCTTATTCCACTGAGCTATCTCCCCACCCCGAAAGTAATTTTATTTATTTATTTTTTTATTGTCTTTTTGAGACAGGGTCTCACTATGCAGTTCTGGCCTTAAGCTCACAACAATTCTCCTGCCTCAGCCTCCTGAGTGCTGGGATTACAGGTACCACCACACCCAGCCCAAAAATAGATTTTAGAAGCAGTGTGCAGAGTAACAACTTTTCACAAGCTCAAGCTGGTCTTGCACTTAGTTCTCGTATGGCACCAACAAAAGTCCCCAGGAAGACAAGCGCACAGACCTGCTAGTTCCAGTTCTGGATGAAGGGAGACCCCCAAATCCCCCATCATAAAAAGGCACAGAGTATGAATATGTATTTACAAACTGGGCTCACCAGAAGCCCAATGTCTGAAGGTGAGGCGTTAAGAATCTGAAAAAGACCCTGGGATTCTATTAAAGGACACACGAAATGGCAAAAAGAAAACAGCCAAGCATTCATGGCACACAGCTGTAACTTCAGCAGTCTGGGAAGCTGAGACAGGATGATCACAAGTGGGAACCCAACCTGAGTAACTTAGCAAGGCCGTATTTCCATTTTTTAAGGACCAGGATGTACCTCGGAAAAAGCCCCGTGTTCAGTTCTAAGTATGGCAAAAGGGGTGGGAGGGCTGGGGAATGTGGCCTAGCAGGTGGACAGCCCTGAGTTCAGTCCCCACCACCAACCAAAAACTTAAAGCAGCAAAGTTGAAGGGGCTCACATGATTAAAGATAGAGTGATCTAATGATCAGAAAGAATGAATGTAAGACACATGAAATATGTAAACATCTGTAAAAATGGTATTCCCACCTCCCATTAAAACTTAATAGTCAGAAAAAAATTGGGCCAGCCAGATAGCTCAGCAGATTAAAGTGCCTACCTAGGCAGGCACAGGGACTGGGTTTGGATCCCAGGCATGCCGTGCTGACCATGGCCCGGGGGTGTGCTGAGAGGACAACTGAGACTGAGGTGTGCTTGTAATCCCAGCGCTTGGGAGGCTAAGAACAGGAGGATCACTACGAGTCCGATCTGTGCACTGAGACCCAGCAGATCCTGTTCTAAATTAATAAAACTTAATAGTCATCTTTCCCATTATGAGGATATCAACTCTGTGCTGAAAATTAACAAAGAATCCCAGATCTTTTTATTTTATGAACCAGATCTCTGAGTGATCAAGTAGAGGCATACTCTGTTTCATTATACTTCATTACATTCCTCATTTGCTTTTAGAAAATTGAACGTTTGTGTAAATCTTACATCAAGCAAATCTATTGGTACCATTTACTCAAGAGGACTTTCTAGCAATAAAATTTTTTAGTTATGATATATACTTTATTTTTTTCTCCATGTACTTAGTACAGGGTCTCACTACACAGCTCAGACTCATAGTGATCCTGTCAGCTTCCCCAGTGCTGGGATTACAGGAGTGTGCCACCATGCCTAGTTTCAGTGGTCAGCTCTTTAGCCCAGGGATGGGGCCAGCACAGCATGTGATGTTGGGGATTGAACCCCGGTCCCTGTGCTTGCCTAAGCAGGCACTTAGTCCACTGAGCCCTACAATATATCCACTTTAGCAGACAATGCTATTGCATACTTCATAGACAGGAAAACATTACTAATGGAGAACTAAGATTAGAAAATAACTTCTGAGACAGGATCTCACTGTGCAGTTCAGACTGGCCTTGAACTCTGGTGATCCTCCTACCTCAGCCTCCCAAGTGCTGGGATTACAGGTGTGCAGCACCATGCCTTGCTGAAAATAATCATCTTAAAATGAAATTTTAAAAAAAAAGGTCTAAAAATTATCACTTATTATAATCAAGGAAAGTCAACTAAGTTATTAAACACTCAGATCTGATGGTCAGTATTTACATCATTAAAAATAGCCAGGTGTGGTGTCACAAACCTGTAATCTGAGTGCTTGGAGGCTGGAACTGTTGGGAGTTCAAAGTCAGCCTGAACTACATAGAGTCTGTCTCAAAAAAAACAAAACCAGGGCAGGCCAGAGAGCTCAGCAGATTAAAGTGCCTGCTTAGGCAGATGCAGGGACTGGGGTTCAATACCTGGCCTGCTGTGCCTGCCCGATTCCTGCGGCATGCTCAGACATGCCAGTGGACTGGGCATGGGGGTGCAAGCCTGTAATCCCAGCACGTGGGAGGCTGAAAACAGGATCACTAGGAGTCCAGTTTGTGTAGTGAGACTCTGTAGACCTTAAATACATAACACACACACACACACACAAAGATGTAGAACTAATGGATGTGACGGCCCAGCCTACTGTGACCCCTGAGGTGGGTGTGGCTTGGTATAAGCAGCAAAGACCCTGCTCTCAACAACAGACCAGAAAAGTCCAACTAGGTATTAGGTGCTTTCTGCTAGGATATAATAGGAAGTGGAACACACTGTCTACTAAGTTTTCTTGCCAAGAAATTTGAACTAGAATTTAAAATTTAACCAAACCTCTCACTGGGAGAAATGACCTCACTTCTTAAACAAATATTGAAAAGTATCAAGAGGGCCTGTTAAAATAAACTTGAGATGCTCCCACCAATGAACTGGCCCTTGTATCCATCCTGGATTTGGATGTGAACAGACCTAATGTGTAAAACATAGTCCTGAGACAGCTGGGTGAGACAACTTTGGCTTAGGGAACAGTTCATGACATACAATGTTGACATAATATTAATAGAAAGTTAGCCTCCAAGACTGAAATAAAAATGAGGAAGTGTTGGGAGGGCCCAGCACTACCCTCTAGTGACCTCTCCAGATGTTGGGGGAGGCCTTGGCAGAGTGGGTGAGCAGAGGTGGCACAGAATGGGGCAGACCAGATCCATCCACTGAGCGCACAATCCACACACGGCCCCACCCTCAGCAAAGGAGAAGACCAAGGGATCTGACACATGTACACTTCCAGGTGTCAGGAAGCTTCTTGATTTGCTTAAAACTCAGCAGAAGTAGCACATCCCCTTGGGAACTGAGGGCCACAGGCTGAGCCTGTGCTCCCTCTCTGGGGAGCTCTAGACAACTCTGTGCCTTTGTTCTATCTCTCATTTTGAAGAGCATTTGCTAGAAAGTGAGGCGTAATGGAAACAGGTGCTACAAGGGCAGGACAGTAGTCGTGTGGCCCTGTTTGTAATAGGGAAAGGTAGAGCACACATTTCCAGCAGAGGGAACCGGTGGGTAGATTTTGGTGTGTGAATCCACAGAATCCAAGACAAACCTAAAAATGTGATGGCCCTGAGTGCTAAGGGGTGCAGGCCAGGGGCTGTCCCCCAAGACATTACTGTTGATTAAACACTGAGCTCCCTTTCCGGTCATGTTTTGAGATAAAGCCTTATGTAACTAAGTTGCCCATGCTGAACTGAATTTGCAGTCCTCCTGCCTCCACCTTGCAGAGTTCTGGGGTTATAGACATGTTACACCATACCTGGCTCTTGGGCCTGTTTCACTGAACAAACAGGTACACAAATGCATAAGGGCCAGCCAAATAGCGGATTAAAGCACCTGCAAGCAGGCGCAAGGGCCAGGGGTTTGTCCCAGGCCTGCCCAGGGGTGCATGAGACGGCAATTGAGACTGGGTATGGTGGTGCACACCTGTAATCCCAGGTCTTGGGAGGCTAAATACAGATGGATCACTACAAGTCTGACATAGTAGTGAGACCCTGAACACCCTGTAGACTCTAATACATATATGCACAGGAGGAGAATACAAATATCCATATAGCTTGTTTTTTAATGTATCATTATGACCATTTAGCCATCTATTTTATAAAAAATGCAAAAGCCAGTAGTTCACAGTCAGGTGAGCTACTGTGGCGGTAAAAGCCTGTAATCCCAGCTCTCAGTGAGGCTGAGCCAGGACTGTAAATCTGAGACCAGCGTGGACAATTTACCCAGACCCCATCTCAAAGAGAAAAATGGGCTGGGGGCGTGTAATTTAGTGAGCAGCTGGGGTCCTGCAAACACAGAGGACCCAGACGGGTGGTGCAAGATGTCTGTGGATGTAAACCTTTCCCTTTCTGGGCTGAGAGGAGGGAGGCTGAACAGAGACGTGCTTGATGGCAGACCCACCTTAGAGGCAAAGCGCAGAGAGTTGAGGGACTCAGAGGCGTTATCTTCTAGGGGGGAGATGTTGACAAACATGAGCCTGTGGGGAGAGGTGTGAGCTCAGCAGAGTGTGGCCTGTGTGGCTGCCCTGCCCATCTCCCTGCCACCGGCTTTCACTTACATCTTGGCACTGCCACCCAGAGAGTTCTGCAGCAGGTAGGTAAGCTTGCTGTTCCGGTAAGGAACGTGGGGCTCCTAGGGGTTGAGAAACAAGCTGTGAGGGTGGCCCAAGGCTCTGTATAGCCCACCCAAGCCTCCCTGCCCCGCCCCCCACCTTGTTGCTCAGAGCCATAATGACCAGCCCCAGTGTGGACAGGCTGCTGTTGATAGCCTGTGTCTCCCGCAGACGGTCCCGCTCCCCAGGGCCCAGGGCGAGGCTGGAGTCAAGCCGCTCACTGCCAGCCAGATCCACAAGGTTGAGAGGGGCCCCACACTGCAGGCCACGGGCAGTGTGCTCCCCTGAAATCTGCAGCTGGAACACGCTGTGGCTGCGAGATGAACGCTCATTGTGGGCGGTGCGGGCCACGGCCCGGTTCTGATGGGCCAGCTGAAGCAGGGCCCTCACCTGGAGATGGAAGAGCAGACAGGAAGTCAGTACATGACGTCACACGTGGCAGAAGGCACCTCAGCCACTGCCCTTGAAGAGCTTTCTAGTCAGTGAAAAGGCAAAGGGGCAGTAGACAAGCAGTGCCCATGCCCACCCTTACTTCTCCAATCCCCTCGTGCTCCTCTCTCTGCCCTCCTCCAGCTGTCCACCTCCCACTTCCCCACTGTCCAGTTCCAGGGTCCATGGTTCCGCACCTCTCTCTCACAGGAGACAGGGACATAGCGGGCATTGGTAACAGTAAGCTCCTCGCTCCCTGGTCCTGCCCGGCGAATCTCGCACTCGCCTCCTTGGCCCTTCCGGGACCCAGTAGCAAGCAAGTCACGGACAGTCTCATTGTAGATCTCTACATAGCTTGCCACAAAGGTATAAGTCCAGCCCTGGCCACTCATCTCTTCAGCCACAAAGAAGAGGTGGCGCAGGGCCCGAGGGATTAGCCCCTCCAAGTGGGGGTCTCCCGCAGGCCCACCCTCCATCGTGAAGGTCTTGCCACTTCCTGTCTGGCCGTAGGCAAAGATACATACTGGGTAGCCATCCAGAGCCGACTGCACAAGCATGGCAATCTCCTCAAACACTTCATCCTGCCTACTTTCTGGTGGGAACACCCGGTCAAAGGAGAAGTCGTGTCGGGTAGGTGGGGCTGGAGCCCCAGTCAGGGTCCCACGCCGATCATCAGAGCGGGACAGGCTAAGGCGGGTGGGGACATCAGAGGGCCCTCCAGGCCCAGGAGGAAACAGAAGGAAGCCAGGGGACGGGGTGGGCTCTCCTGCAAGAACAGGGCGGACCCGGCAGAATACCCGGATGTTGCCCTTGAGTTCCTGCAGTTGGTTGTGCAGTCGCCTGCGCTCCATCTCTAGCCCATGGAGACGGTCTCCTCGCTCAGCCAGTAAGGCTGCCTGGGCTTCAGTCTCCTGCCGCAGAGATGCCACCTCCGCCTGGCTGCTCGACAGTGCTGTTTCTGATGCCTGCAGCCTCCTCTGCCCAGGATGGAACAGATAGAGGTTGAGAGGTTGATATGCAATCAGCAAATCATGTGGCTAAGAGAGGCATGGGCTGTGGCCCCAAGGACTTTACAGTCTAGTAAAGAGCAATGTGAAGCCGGGCGTGGTGGCGCATGCCTGTAATCCCAGCACTCGGGAGGCTGAGGCAGGAGGATTGTTGTGAGTTCGAGACCAGCCTGAGCTACAAAGTGAGCTGAAGGCCAGCCTGAACTGCATAGTGAGACCCTGTCTCAAAAAGACAAAAAAAAAAAAAAAAAAGAGCAATGTGAAAATAATCAGGGTAGAGTCATAGTCATAGAGTACCTGCTTGTTAGCAAGTGTGGGCCCCAGTACTGTAGAAAGAAAAAGGAAAAAGAAATCAATACTAGGACACAAAATGCAATGGGCTTTTCCAGGAGGGGTACCAGGGAGAGGTAGCCTAGGATGATGCCCACATAGGGAAGGCTGAGCTGCCAAAAGAATACTCCAGGAAAGGGGAAGCACCTATGCAAAGGGCCATGAGGGAGAGCCGAGTTCCTCCAGTTCTGAATGTCATTCAGTCTTGCGGGCGGGGTTGTGAATGGCAGGTGATCAGTGGGAAGAGAAGGAGAGGGGGGAGACACTAGGAGCACAGAGAAGACTTGATGAGGGACAAAAAGTGAACTAGGGCTGGAGCAGATTGGCGAGAGGACAGAAGCACCACTGGAGCCAGGCACTCCGGGGCTGTGAACATAAGGAACATGAGTGAGGGGACCCTAGATGGAGGCGGGCGCAGCCTCACCTCCTGCTCCTCTAGTTGGGTGCTCAGCGTCCTCCGCTCCTCCTGTAGCTCCAGCTGTTCTTTCTGGAGCACATGCACCAAGCCCTCTTGTGTGCCCAGCCGCTCTTCCAGCTCCAAGACACGGGCACTCAGACTCCCCAGCTGCTGCCGGCCCTGGTCAGCCTGGGCCCGCACCTGGGCCAGCTCCCCCTCCAGGATGCTGCGCTCCATCCCCAAGGCACTGGCCTGCTGCTGGGTTTCTTGGAGCTGGTCCCGCAGCTGCTGGTTCTCCTGGTGCAGTGTTTGTGCCTTCTCTCGGCAGCGTTTCAGCTCTGCGTTGAGGTCACACAACTGACCCTTTAGGTCCCAGCCAGGACGTTTGCCAGGTTTCTTGACTCCTGCCACAGGAGCCACAGGTGCTGATGGGCACAGAACCAACCAAGATCTGTTGACTTTGTTTGCTGTGCTTGCTCCATGCCTGACATCAATCTGCCTCCATCTCTCCAGACTGCCAGGACACTGTGGGTTTTCCTGGGCACCCGCTGTGCCCCTATCCCAGCAGGCGCACCCAGTGATCCTGTCTGTCACCTACCAGCAGGCTTCTGGGCAGGAACAGTGGGGGCCGGCCTCTGATTCTTCAATGCTGAGGAATTGAGGAGCTGACGTGAGATGACAAAACCTGCTTCCTCCCCGCCAGCCCCTCCCTCCACACATCCCCGAGGCCTCCTCAGCAGCAGCCCTTACCTGTAGCTGGGGGGCATGGTCCTGTCTTCCTGGGAAGCTTTTGAGCTGTAGGTGGAAAGAGGGGAGGTAGGAAAGTAACTCAGGTGGCACAGGCTGGCTGAGCAAAGGGCAGGAGAGGAGTTTTGTTTTAGTTTTTTTGCTTTTTTCTTTTTTTGGTGAATCTTACTATATAGTCCAGGTTATCCTTGAACTCACAATCTTTCTGCCTCAGCCTGCAAGAGGGCTAAGATTACAGGCATGCACCATCATGCTCAGCTATGAGGTGCGTTATCTAAGGACTGGAAGTAAGGTAACTTTGTCTGGTCAGCACTCACTGACAGCTGCCCCTAGGCCAGGAAATGACACCAACCAAGAAGCAAATTGCAGTGCAAGTTGCAGTGAGATAAGTAAAATGAGGAAGGAGGCAGAGCTCTGTGTAAAAGGGTGCTATCATTTGGGGAAAAAGTGGGGCATGACATCCACATTAGCGTAAATACAAACAACCTCCCTAGAAGAGCCAGATATGGTGGGGCACGCTGGAAACCCCTAACCTGGAAGGCTGTGGCAGAAGGTCAGATACACAGTGAGCTCCCCCTACCCAAGAATCTCCCTAAATGCTCAGTTTCCTCTGGGAAGGGGACCAAGGTGGCTAGGGGGCAAGGACAGGAAGAAAGGGTCCATGCCTAAGTCTTCGTACCTTTGGAATTCTGAGCCAAGTGCAACATGGACTGTGGCCTAGAGGAAAGAGCAGGTGAGTGCAGCCTCCCCACCTGGGCTGTCCACCCAAGCCCACCTTCGGTCTGGCTGTGTGATGCTGTGCTGAGTGGTGCTCTTGGGCGCAGGGAGTCGATTTTGGGTGCTGGGCCCACGCCTCGCGTCCGCTTCTGGGGAGAGACAGGGACGGGGTTCACTCGCCCTCTATGTCACACTGCTGCCACACACACCAGCCCCCATGCTTACTCACCTTTGCTGGTTCCAAGGCTGGCTCCATCTGCTCTCGCCCCCTCTTGAGCCTGCTTCCTGCAAGAGGAAGGCGGGAGGAGGCCTTGGCCAGGTGCGTCTTCAGCTCTGTGTTGGCCTTCACTTCCAACAGGGGGGACCTCTGATGGGAAAGAGAACCTCAAGGTGATACCCAGGAGCCCCGGCAGCCCAGAAAACCTCTTCTGGGCCCCACCCCAGCATGCATCCTCAGTGTCACCTCAAGGAGCACTACCCAAGTCCTGTTTGTAACCAGCCACACAGCCTGGGCAGAAGTGGAACCTGGCTTGAAGGAGGGGTAGGATCTAATGGAGAAAGCTGAAGACCGTGTACTTGAGCTACCTCTTTGGGTAGGACTCAGACAGATACTCTTAGACACGCCTTCTAGAGAGCAGCCTCCAATGGCACTGTGTGATTGGGAAACCAGCAGGCCTTTCAGCTGGAGCTGAAGTATAAATAAATAATCGAGCCAGGGAGATAGCTCAGTGGAATAAGTAGTTGCCTGGCAAGTGTGAGATCCTGAGTTTGATCCCTGGTACCACCAAAATAATAATAATAATAAATAATAATAATATATAAATGATCGAGAGTGGAGGACAGGCTGGGGCCACTTGACTGGCATGTTGGGAATGCCTTATCTCTACCAGCCCCCCAGTCAAGGAGAGGTGTTATATTAACTCCATCCTACAGGTGAAGGCAGGAAGGGGCAGGGGCAGGGGCCATCAGCGAATAAGAAACAGCAAGAGTGTCAGCCATGGTAGCACAGGCCTGTGACCCCTGTGCTCAGGAGGCTGGAGCAGGGTGGAGGCGGGCATGGCTACTCAGTGAGTTCAAGGTTAGCCTGCACTGCATAGTAAGCACTGTCTCAGAGGAAAAAAATCCAGCAAGAATCTACAGTCTGGTTCTGGAAGCCTGGTACTGGGGACTGAATCCATGGCCTTTGCACTGAGCTACATCCTTAGCACCCCCCAATTTATTTCAAGACAGGCTCCAAGTTCCCCAGGCTGGGCTCAAACTTGTGACCTTGCCTCAGTTCTGGTAATATATGTAATATATACATGCCACCATGCCCAGCCAGGGTCATATGTTTACACAAGAGATCACAGGGCTTTGACACCTGAGGTGAAAGAGAGTTGCAGCTTCATCCCTGTGTGGTGGGAAGAGATCGTCCCTGGCAACAAGTCAGTTATAAAGAGTAGCAGCAGATGGCTCAGTGGGCTACCATGCATGGGAAGACCAGGAGGTAGCTAGCAGCCCAGTGTGGATCCCCCTACCATAGAGGTGTAAGGAGAGGGGGTGACAACAGACCCCCTCCTTTGGGTGGCCTCACTCAGTGCTGAGTGATGGCCATGGCTCTAAAGATCACAGACATGCTGAGAGCTCTCATTTTCCTTTTTTTTTTTTTTAATACTACCAACAGACTTACTTATTTTTTGTCTTTTTAGGTTTGTGTGTGTGTGTGTGTGTGTGTGTGTGTGTGTGTGTATGCAGGGTCTCACTATGCAGCCCACACTCATAGTGATCCTCCTGATTTCTGCCTCCCTATTGCTGGGATTACAGGCCCCTGGACTCTATCACAGGCTCAGCGCCCCTGAAGGCAGGGCCGGTACGGCATGCAGAACCAGGGATTGAACCCTGGCCCCTGTGCTTACCTAAGCAAGTGCTTAGTCCACTGAGCTATACCATTGGCCCTTACTTTTTGCCTTTTTGAGACAGGATTTCGCAGTTCAGGCTGGCCTTGAATTTGCAATGACCCACAAAACAAAACAAAAAAAGCAATGATCCTTCTGCCCGATTTATTTTTTAAAGGATGGATTAAGAGAAACAAAACACTGGGCCAAGGAGATAGCTCAGTAGAATAAGCACTTGCCTAGGAAGCGCTAGGGCCTGAGTTCAGTCCCTGGTTCTGCCAAACAAACAAACAAATAAATAGGGGCTGGGGAGATGGCTCAGTGGAATAAGTGCTTCCCTGGCAAGCACAAAGGCCTGAGTTCAATCCCCAGTTCCACCAAAAAAAATAAATAACTGGAAACAAAACACATGGGGCACAGAAGTATGGAATGGAAAATACAAGGGGGGCTGGCCAGGCATGATGGCGCATGCCTGTAATCCTAGCACTCGGGAGGCTGAGGCAGGAGGATAGTGAGTTCGAGACCAGCCTGAGTTACAAAGTGAGCTTAAGGCCAGCCTGAACTGCATAGTGAGACTCTGTCTCAAAAAGGCAAAAAAAAAAAAAAAAAAAGCAAGGGGGCTGGGGAGATGGCTCAATGGATAAGCCCTGGCAAGCACAAGGGCCTGAGTTCAATCCCCAGTTCCGAAAAAAAAAAAAGGAATGGAAAATACAAATGTAAGCTGTTTTGCTAAATGTTTTATAACCACAACAAACTAGAAAATGCCCTGTACACAACACAGAGAAGGTGCAAAGGCTGAGGTGTTTCCTCAGCAAAGCTGAAGACTTCAGTTTCTGTGTTGGGAATTTAGGTCAAAGCCCTGGCTGTGGATGGCTGGCACAATCCACACTTTGAGCCAGATTTGAACAGAAGAACAGGCACTTGGTCCAGCTAGAAGCAGCTGAAGTGTTTTGGCTTCACATGTCACAATGCAGTAGCCAGTGCGGTTATGCCTCATCTCACACTCCGTGAGTGGGCTGTGCCCTCTCCTCTGTTACACTCTCCAGTGCCGAGGAGCATGCTGCACCAAAGTCACAGGTCAGTTCTGGCATATCGGCCTTTAGGCAGCACATGGTTTCCCTGGAGCAGAGGCAGGCAGGTCAGGATGGAGGTGCGAGAACTCTCAAGCTTTCAGCTCCTGCACCAGTTCTGTCTAACTTGATAGTAACTTTAAGTTGCTCAAGCCAAAGATTCCAGAGTCCTCTCTCTTTTTCCCTAGCCTGAGGATTGAACTCAGGTCTTTGCACTGAGCCACATTCCCACCCTCCCCAATACCCCTTTTTTACTTTGAGATAGTATCTCAATAAATCACTAACTTGCCCATGCTGGCCTTAACATTGTAATCCTCTTGCCTCAGTCTCCCAGAGTGCTGGGGTTACAGCCATTTGCTACCACATTTGGTCTCTTGTCTCTTTTTTTTTTTTTTTCCTCTCTTGCAGAGGATCTCACATCACTATACAAGTCTGGCTGGCCTTGAACTTTTTTTAAAGTATGTGGTACAGGATTTCACTATGCAGCTTTGTCTCATAATGATCCTTCTGTTTTCAGCCTCCCCAGTGCTGGGATTACAGGTGTGTGCCACCACACCTGTGCTCTAGTTAGCTCAGTGAGGCCGGGGTTAGAGCCAGCATGGCTTGTGGTGCCGGGAATTGAGCCCCAATCCCTGCACTTGCCTAGGCAGGCACTTAGTCTACTGAACTATCTCACTGGGCCTCAAGCCTTGAACTTTAGCTTCCTTCTTAAATACATCTCATCTGCCAGCAAAGCATTACTGATTCTACCTTGGATGACAGGTGTAATCCAGGCACTCGGGAGGCTGCAGCAAGAGGACTATAATTTCAGACTAGCCTGAGTTCTGTACAAATTCAAAGCATTGTTCCTACTCCATCCAAAATGAAGATATACCCAGAATCTCACCATTACTTCATCAACTGTTCCCACCCTGTGTGAGGCGCCATCATGTGTCACCTAGATTATCACACTGTAGAGGTTCTCACCACCCAGATGACATTTAACAGTATCTTTTTAGAAATTATAAAATCAGAGCAGAAATTAATGAAACAAAAACAATACATAAGTACCTGCCTGGCAAGTACAAGGTCCCGACTTTGATCTCCCGTCCCACAAAAAAAGGAAATAAAAGAATGATTATTTCCAGTTCCAAGCTAGCCTGGGTTACATAGTGCGTTCAAAACTAGTGTGAGGGCTGGGGGTATAGCTAAGTAGAATAAGCACTGGCCTGGCAAGCACAAGGTCCTGAATTCAATCTCTCATACCATAAACAAACAAAACAAAAAGAAACAAAACTAGCATTTGCTAGGGCCTGAGTTCAACCCCCAGTACCGAGGGGGGTAAAAAAAAATGTCCTAAACTATATATAGTGAGACCCTGTACAAAAAAAAAAGAAAGAAAGAAAACACCAAAAAAGGAAATAGACCCACAATCATGCAATGCAATTACAAATGAAAAGGGTAAAATTACAATGGACACCTCAGAAATCTAGAAGATAATTAGTAACTACTTTCAAACCTGTACTTCAGTAAATTGAAGAATATGGGGAATAAAAGGATAATTTTCTTTTCTTTTTTTTTTTTTTTTTTTGGTCCAACATCTCGACAGGCCTGCAGCCAAGAAAGACAAAGACCCACTGAACAAATCTGGGGACAAGGACAAAAAGAAGTGGTCCAAAGGCAAAGTTTGGGACAAGCTCAGCAACCTGGTTCTATTTGAAGCTACCTTTGACAGACTCTGTAAGGAAGTTCCCAACTATAAACTTACAGTGCCTGCTGTGGTCTCTGAGAGACTGAAGATCCCATGGATCACTGGCCAGAGCAGCCTTTCAGGAGCTCCCTAGTAAAGCTTTATCAAGTGGTCTCAAAGCACAGAGCTCAAGTTATTTACACCAGAAACACCAAGGGTGGAGATGACCCTGCCGCTGGTGAAGGGGCATGATGAATAGGCTCAACCAGGTGTACATTTGGAAAAAATAAAATTTTGTTATTAATGACAAAAAAAGGATAAATTCCTGAATACATGAAGATAACCAGAACTGAACCAATACAAAACCCTAGAATGAATAACAACAGGCAATGAAATTGAAATACTAATAAATCTACATACTAAGAAAAACCCAGAACCCAGTGGACTCACAGAATTCTAAAGAACTTCAAAAAAGATCTAACACCAATACTCCCCAGGGCCTTTAAAGAAACTGAAAGGGAAGGTGTAGTGCTAGAAGCATCCCTGGAAGTTAGCAATGCCCTGATTTCAAAACAGAAAAGGACCCAGAGAAAAAGTACAGATCAACCTCTTTAATTAGCATAAATGCACATTTCTTTCTTTTTTTTTGGGGGGGGGGGAACACCAGTGACTGAACTCAAGATCTTGCACATGCCAGGCAGGCACTTATGTCGCTGAGCTATCATCCCAGCCCCTTGTTTGTTTTGTATATTTGTTTTTCTTTTCCTTTAGGTAAGCATAAATGCAAGAGCCCTCAACAAGACACCAGTAAACAGATTCCAATCATCAAAAAGGTCACACATCAGTCACATCACCTTTATCACAGGGATGGCCCAACAATGCAAATCCACAGATGTACTACATACACAGAAACAGGAACAGAATACATGATCATCTAACTGACACAGAACAACTCTTTGGCAAAATCTAATATCCATTCATGATAAAAACTGAAGAAAATGGGTACAGAGTACTTTATTTCAGCACAATAAAAGCTATTTATGATGAAGCTACTACCCAAATCATTTTAAATTGGGAAAAGCTGAAAACTTTCCCTCTAAAATGAGGAATATGCCGGGTCTGTTAGCACACATCTGTTATTTCAAACTTGGGAGGCTGAGGCAGGAGGCTCACCTTCTGAGGCCAGCCTGGGCTATATGGTGAGTTCAAGGCTGGCTGAACTACACAGTGAAACCTTGTCTTAAATTAAAAAAAGAAAAAGGAAATAAATGAAAATAAAATCAGTAACAAGACAAGGATATCTCCACTGTCACCATTCTTCAATAAATTACTTGGAAAGATTAGCCAAAGAATCAGCTAAGAGAAGAAAAATAAAAGGATATGTTTAGGAAAGGAAGTCAAATTATCATTTGTGGATGACATGATCTTTTCCATAGAAGACCCAAAAAACTCCTAGAATAACTAAATTCAGCGACATAGCACAATACAAAACACACACAAATCAATAGGTAAGGAGCCAGCCAAATAGCTCAGTGGATTATAACACCTACAAAGCAGGAACAGGGGCCAGGGGTTTGATCCCCTGGCCTGCCCCTAGGGCGTGCTGAGACTGCAACTGAGACTGGGTGTGGTAGCACACCTGTAATCCCAGCTCTTGGGAGGCTGTAAAAAGGTGGATCACTAAGAGTCTGACCTAGTAGTGAGACCCTGAACACCTTCCTAAAATATAAAAAAGGACAAAAAAAATCAGTAGGTACCTGTATACCAGTAATGAACTTGCTAAAGAAAAAATTAGTAAAACAATACCATTCACAATAGTATAAAGAAAAATTAACTACTTAGGAATTAACCTAACCAAGGAAGTAAAAAATGTCTACAATGAAAAACAAAGTATTCTAAAAAAGGAGATGGAAGAAGACATCAGAAAATAAAAATAATCTGGTATGGTGGCATATGCCTATAATCCTAGCACTTGGGAGGCTGCAGCAGGAACCCAAGAGGCCAGCCTGGGCTACATAGTGAGTTCAAGGCCATCCTAAACTACATAGCAAGCCGGGCATGGTGGCGCATGCCTGTAATCCCAGCACTCGGGAGGCGGAGGCAGGAGGATTGTTGTGAGTTCGAGACCAGCCTGAGCTACAAAGTGAACTTAAGGCCAGCCTGAACTGCATAGTGAGACCCTGTCTCAAAAAGACAAAAAAATAAATAAATAAATAAATAAACTACATAGCAAGATCCTGTCAGAAGGAGGAAGGAAAGAAGAAAAAAATAAAAATAGAAATCAGTAACCCCTTGGGGCCTGGGAGATAGCTCAGTAGAATAAGCACTTTCCTGGCAAGAGTGAGGGCCTGAGTTCAATCCCTGGTTCCACAAAAACAAACAAACAAACAAACAAAAAGCCCTGTTCCTAGGTAGGGAGAATCAATATTGTCAAAATGATCACATTATCAAAGCTGAAATAAAAATTTATTTTTTGGCAGAACTGAAATAAAAATTTAATGGAGTTCCAATCAAAGCATTAATACCATTCCCCACACAACAGAAGAAAACAGTCCTTAGTTTTGGGCAGCTTGGGTTTTTTTGGTGGAACTGGAGATTAAACTCAGGCTCTTGTGCTTGCCAGGGAAGCGCTTATTCTACTGAGTCATCTGCCCTGCCCCTTGTTTTCTTTTTTGTTTTTTTTTTGGGGGGGGGGGGGACCAGGCATTGAACTCAGGCCCTTGCCAGGCAAGCGCTTAAGTCTACTGAGCTATCTCCCCAGCCCTGTTTTTTGTTTTTGAGAAAGAGTCTTGATAGGTATTTAAGGCTGGCATTGAACTTACTAAATAGCCCAGGCTGACCTCAAACTTTCAATGGTCCTCATACCTCACTGTTTCAAGTGCTGGGATTACAGGCCTTTGCCATACCTGGGAGGAAAAAGTTCAAATTTATAAACTTCAAAATAAGAGGAAATAGCCAACAAAGTAAAGACAACCTTAAAGAATTAGAAAAAACAGTTAAAAAAAAATGTTGCCAGCTATACTTCAAAGGGTTAATGATATCTAGAATATATAAAGAATTCTAAAAAAATTTGAGCCCTCCAATAAAAGACCCAATGAAACAGTAAGCAACAGAGCCAGGCCACGGTGGCACATGCCTACAACTCCAGCACTCAGGAGGGTGCTGACGAGTGCAAGGCCAGCCTGGTCTGTCTAAGCCTGTCTTCTCCTCCTGCAAAAGGCACAGAAGCACATACTTCTGAGGAGTACACACAGCCAGCACATACATGCAAAATGTTCATTTCTTTGGTGGTTAGAGATATGCAAATTAAAACAACAACCAGATTCCAACAGACTCCCCCAAAAAAGTCATCAAGAAATCAAAAACTTACAAAAGTTAGCAAGGATGTGGGAAGAGGACCCATTCTACATTATTGGTGGGAATATAAGCTAGTACAAACACTACGGAGATGCCTCAATTTTACTTGACCAAGCTATCAGGCTATCTTCCTGAAAATGAAAGACATTACAGTGGTTCGTGTGTATTCCTCAAAGAGTACATGTTACAGTTGCACAGTTCTTAACAGCTGAACCTCTGAAGCAGCCTGTATGACCTT
>PVKA01012236.1:43367-58534 GCA_004027165.1 Ctenomys sociabilis
GGACATGGTGGCACATGCCTGTAATCCCAGCACTTGGGAGGCTGAGGCAGGAGGATTGCTGTGAGTTTGAGACCAGCCTGAGCTACAAAGTGAGTTTAAGGCCAGCCTGAACTGCATAGTGAGACCCTGTCTCAAAAAGGCAAAAAAAAAAAAAAAAATGTGGTGTTGTGGGGCCAGGGGGATGGCTAGGTGGAATAAGTGCTTCCCTGGCAAGCACAAGGGCCTGAGTTCAATATCCGGTTCTGCCAGAAAAAAAAAAAAAAAATGTGTTGCGGGGGGGGGAGATAGCTTATCCCTCCAAGCACCTGCCTGGCAAGTACAAGGACCTGGGTTCAATCCCTGGTACTGCATGCCATGTCAGCCTCACAGAACACACAGTGCTGGCCCCAAAACCTGGCATGGTGTACATGCCTGTAATCCCAGCACTGGAGAGGCTGAGACAACAGGATCACTAAGAGTCCAAGCTGTGTAGCAAGACCTTGTACTAAATAAGTAAAAAAAATAAAAGATTTTTTTAAAAAGTGATATTTACACACAGTGCAGTACTACTATGTATAAAGGATAAATCTGAGTCATTTGTAGGAAAATGGATGCACCTTGAGACCATACATTTAAGTGATATAGGGGGCCAGCGAGATAGCTCAGCGGTCTAAAGCACCTGCTTAGGCAAGAGCCCAGGGACTGCAGTTCAATTCCTGGCATGGCACGAGGGCCTGAGCTCAATCTCCAGTACCACAAAAAAAAAAAAAAAAAAAAAAAAAAAAAAAAAAAAAAAAAAAAAAAAAAAAAGTAAAATAAATCAAGACACACAAGCTTCAATAACATAGTTTCTCTCATAGGAGAAACCCAATGTATAAATTAAAGAGCAGGGGCTGGGGAGATGGCTCAGTAGAATAAGCTCTTCCTTGGCAAGCTCAAAGGACTGAGTTCAATCTTGGGTTCCACCAAAAAAATAAATAAATAAATAAGGAGCAAATTAAGATAGATAATAAACAAGATTTGACCTTTCGCACAAGGGAAGAAGGAAAGGGATGGAGGATGAGGAAGAAGTAAAAAGAATCAAGATGTGTTGCACACACCCACCAGCACATGATGAATATAATTGTTACTGAAAACATGGACTAATAAAAATTTTTAAATGTAAGTTGAGAAAATCTGCTACTAACTTTTCATCTTGTTTCCATCTGTCCCTGCCCCCTTGTAAATATAGCAGCTATGCAGCCACCCCTGAAACCCAGAGAGAAGCGCCCGGCATGATGTGTTTGTAACCCCAAAAGCACGGAGGCACAGGCAGGAGGATCGTTGGTTCCATGCTACTAGCAAGACCCTATCTCAGAAAATAAAATAACTACAAAACAAACAAACAAAAAAACCCAAATAGGCCACACAATGGATCCTGTAAGAAACGAACTATATATAACCAGCAGGCCCATCGTCAGCACTGATCCCTATCCACAACTTCCCCCTTGCTTGCTCCATTCCTATCTCTCTGGCATTGCGTGGTTCTGGTTCCGGCTGCCCGCCCTCAGTACCCAATGGCACAAAGCCTCCGCCCGCAGGTCTTTATCCACCCTTGACCTTCTCACAGGGTTCGCGGCAACCAGCTTATTTAATAGGCTACCGCTCCAGCTGGCCTCTCTTCCCACTTAACCTGCTGGAGGTTTTCCTTTTCTCCACAGAACTCATTGCTGCCTCACAGTTCCATAACTTGCTTATTACATTTATATTGTTTGTCTCTCCCGCAGAGTGACAGCTCCCCACAGATGGCTGGGGCATGTACGGTTCACTGCTGCACCCTAAGAATCCATCACTATGCCCGACACACAGTAGATGCTAGGACAACATTCGGTGAGTAAATCCAAGAGGCTTTCCCAGGTTTTCTGTCACGTAACAGCGCTCTCTCCTTGGGCTGCTGCCCTAGCGAGCCTCTCGGTTCAGGCTGAATCTTGCCTTTGAGTGAATCTCGACAGGAAAGTCTAGTAAATGTAGGATCAGACTGTTGGAGCGGGGGCGGGGCTCTGCCGGGCCCCTGCGCCCGGAACGCGCCCGCTGTCACTCAGGTGTCGCCCTTGGAGAGGGGTTCTGCAGATTATGGGGTTCAGCCGGTCACCAACGGGACCTAGGCAAGCCCTGGCCCTCCCGTGCAACGATTTCTAGGGAACTCGGGCAAGGAGAAAGAATGAGGAGCTTTTCGGCCCAGATCACCCGGGCTCCGCGCCCTTCTGCTGCACACTGACGCACAGAGAAATCCGCAGGGATTTGGGGTCAGACACCATGTCGCAAAGGCAGGGGTCATCTCAGAGCACTCCCTTCTCGCGCGCGCACAAAAAGCACGGAGAGGCGGAACGGAGCTTCCGCACCGGGCAGCCCCGGAGACACGAAGCAGGGCGGGCGGGCGGCCGCCAAGGCCCCCGCGCTCCCGGCCGCCTCTACCGCCGTCTCCCCGGCGCCCTGCACTCACCTGGCGCTCCATGTCCGCCTCGGTCGCACACACTTGGGAGCGCAAGGCGGGGCGATGGGCCGGGCAGTCGGGACCGCGCGCCCGCCGGCTCGCGACACACAGCATGCGCCCTCCTGCCTCGGACGATACCAGCCCGTGCCACACCACACCCGCCAATTTTGAATTTCAACGGCCGCCACCTAGTCTCACCGAGCTCCGCACTCAGAGGCCAATCGTCACGGTCGCGACGGCTGACGGCCAATAGCAGAGCGCTCCGCCACCCGAGGCCACACCCGCGCGGCTGGCACCGCCTCCCTCGGGTTTCGCGGGCGGGGACGGTAAGGTCGCTGGTCCCACTTCCGGTCCCGCTTTTCCCTTCAGTCTCCCTTGCTCAAGCGGTCGACGCTCTTGACTTCCGCTCCGCTCCCCGCCGCTCTGACGTCAGAGAGTGCGCGGAAGACGCCGACCGAACGTAACTGGGGCGGAGGGAGAGGGGCTGGCCCACGCCGGAAGGAACTACGCGTGCGCAAAGCTGGACCCGTGCCGGGCAGGAGATGGAAGTACGCCTCCTAATGGCTGCAGCGGGGTGCGCACGTGCTGTCCCTAAGCAGATCGTCGTGACCTGGGTTTAAGTGCGGCCTCTGTTGGTCGGGTTGAGCCGATGCTGGCAGTGGGAACTGCAGCGATCATTATGTCATGTCTCACTAAATTTATTTATTTTATTTTATTTCTCACTACATTTATTTCTACAACTTGGAGCTCCAGGGAACAGGAAGTTTCTGTGCAGTCCCTTCTCACCCATTCTCTGAGGACCTGGGCGCTGTCGCTGGTGCTGGGGAAATTCTGGTGTCTCAAACCCAGGGCTTGCTGCTTCCATTTGTTCAATACTACGTGCTTTTCAGACTGGATGTGCATTAGCACGTTTACCAGAGGCGAAAGATCCACTGAGGTCTTACCATGCACTTTGCTTGATACCTGCAAGGAAACTGAAGGGCACAGCTCTCTCAGAAAGGTTCAGGGGCGAATCCAGGATAAGGCCACATTATCTAAGTTTCCTTCCGATCCTGAAGGTAGGACAGGGCTTTATTTCTGAGATAAAATATAGGGGACTTCAAGATCTGGCTGCTCAGGGGCTTAGGACTGGGACGAGGCTGCCTGGCTGCATCTTGGATTCAAACCCGCTGTGGAAGAGAGCAGGCCAGGAGACACTGTGAAATTGGTCACATCCTTTGAAAACTCAGACAAAGCCAAAAAGCAGGAGCTTGAAGAGAGACAATACAAATAAAGAGAGAGAATTGGGCTTGGTGGGGACGACTATTGTCCCATCACTCAGGAGAGGCTGAGGGACAAGGGTCCCCACAAGTTCTGAAACAGAGAGAGAGAGAGAGAGAGAGAGAGAGAGAGAGAGAGAGAGAGAGAGAGAGAAGGGGAAGGAGAAGAAAAGGGAGAAAACTGGAGAAGACTCACAGACTCACTGGATAGGTAAGAAGGGAAGCTTGAAGAATAATAGAAAATTACATTTAGCAAAGTTAAAGTTGTTAGATTAGGAAAAATAAGGCTCATTACAGACTAAAGGGAGAAATTTCATTTCTTTCTCTCTCTCTCTCTCTCTCTCTCTCTTTTTTTTTTTTTTTTTTGGTAGAACCTCACACTGGTCTTGAACTCACTGTGTAGCCCAGGCTGGCTTTGAACTCAGAAGTGATCCTCCTGCCTCAGTTGTTCAAATGCTGGCACCATAGGGATGCAACACCCTATTCATTTCATTTAATGCAGAAAAATATTCTGTCGCTTGATACTAAAGAAAAAGTAGAGTCAGGTGTGGGTGTGTCCATATGTAATTCCTGTCTCAAAGGAAAAAAAGAAAAGCAGAAAAACAAAAAGAAAAAGGAAAGACAAAGAAAATTCTTTTTTTTTTTTTTTTCTTTTTTGTGGAACTAGGGATTGAACTCAGGTCCTTGCACTTGCCAGGCAAGTGCTTATCCCACTGAGCCATGTCCCCGGCCCCAAGAAAATTCTATAACCTGATAAAGAACATTTTCAAAACACACCAGTATAATGGTGAGAAGTTGAAAGTATTCCTCTTGCAATGAGGCCTAAGGCAGAGATGGTGGTGCTCACTGATCCTCATTAGAGTGAGAGTTTTAGTTCAGTAACAACACATGTATAAGGCTTGGAAAGAAGCAAGAATGTCAGCATTTGCAAAGAAATTATTAGCCGGGCATGGTGGCACATGCCTGTAATCCCAGCACTCGGGAGGCTGAGGCAGGAGGATTGTTGTGAGTTCGAGACCAGCCTGAGCTACAAAGTGAGCTTAAGGCCAGCCTGAACTGCATAGTGAGACCCTGTCTCAAAAAGACAAAGAAATTATTGCATATGAAGTAGGCTGAAAAGTCAGAATTAGTGAGTTTACCAAGATTACTGCATATAAAAATAAATATGGCAAAAATTGACATAGAAAATTAATTTCAAGAAAAAAACAAAATCCATTTCATTTTTATTGTTAGAAAGACCACTTAGGGCCGGGAGATAGCTCAGTGGAATAAGCACTTCCGTGGTAAGTGCAAGGGCCTGAGTTCAATCTCCGGTTCCAAAAAAAAAAAAAAAAAAAAAAAAAAAAAAAAAAAAAAAAAAAAAAAAAAAAAAAAAAAAAAAAAAAAAAAAAAGACCACTTAGTACAAGGGATACAGCTCAGTGGCAAAACACCTGCAAGATTGCGAGTTCAATTCCTGATACCAAAAAAGAAAGAGAACAAAGAAAGACCTCTTAGAAAGTATAACTTTAGGGCTGGGGATGTGGCTCTGAGGTAGAGCTCTTGCCTTGAATGCACAAAGCCCTGGGTTTCATCCTCAGCATCATCAAAAACAAGCAAGGACCAAATAGCTCAGCAGATTAAAGCACCTGCAAGTAGGCACAGGGGCCAGGGGTTTGATCCCCTGGGCCTGATGTGCTGGCCCTTCCCCAGGGGCACACTGAGATGGCAATTGAGACTGGGCATGGTGGCCTGCACATGTAATCCCAGCTCTTGGGAGGCTGTAAATAGGAGAACTGTTATGAGTCCGATCTAGTAGTGAGACCCTGAACACCCTCTAGACCCTGCCCTGAAATACAAAAAAAAAAAAAAAAAAAAAAAAACTTGGAAAAAAAAATCCCTGGCTCCACCAAAAAACATAAAATAAAAAGCAAGTGTAACTTTAGCCAAGTGTAGTGCATGCCTGTAACCCCAGAGCTCATGCAGATG
Organism: Ctenomys sociabilis; assembly: GCA_004027165.1. NCBI lineage: Eukaryota > Metazoa > Chordata > Mammalia > Rodentia > Ctenomyidae > Ctenomys > Ctenomys sociabilis. Next base: position 49,046 of record PVKA01012236.1, read on the forward strand.
AAGTGCAAGGACTTCTTTGAGTGTGAGCCACCCTGGACTAAGTGAGTTCAAACCCAGCTGGAACTGCAGAGTGAGACGCTGTCTCAGGAGGCTGAGGCAGAAGGATCACTGCGTGTTCAAGACCGGCCTACATGGGCTGGGGAGACACCTCAGTAGAATAAACAAGGGTCTGAGCTCAATCTTGGTTCCACCAAAAAAAAAAAAGAGAGAGAAAAGACTAGCCTACAAAGCGTGCTCAAAAAAGAAAAAGAAAAAAAAAAAAAAAAAACGTGTGCTCAAGGAAGTTTGAACTGCAAAGAGAGACCCTGTCTCAAAAAATAAATGAAAATTAAAATAAAAATAAATAAATAAATAAAGGAAGAAGAAGAAAAGACAGAGTAAGCATTTTGCTAAATCATTATATGAATGTATACATGTCAAAACTAAACCATATTCTTTATTTGTATACTTTATCTTGTACCTCAATACAAATTTTAATAAAAAGGGCCAGAGATATAGATATAGTTCAGTGGCAAAGCGCCCACTTGGCAAGCACAAGGTCGTGAGTTTGATTCCCACTACCAAATAATAATAATAATAATAATAATAATAATAATAATAATAATAAACCTTGTGCTTGCCAGGCAGGCACTTATGCTGCTGAGCTATAACCCTAGCCTAGGAATACATTTTTTAAGATAGGGTCTATAGGGCCGGGGATATAGCCAGCAATGCAAGCAAGATCCTGAGTTCAATCCTCAGTACCAAAAAAAGAAAATTTATATGCTGGGGATACAACTCAGCAGCATAAATACCTGCCTGGCAAGCACAAGGTCCTGAGTTCAATCCCCAGTACCAGAAAAAAAAAAAGACAGTCTGAGTGCATAGTTCAGGCTGGCTATGAACTCACTATGTAGCCCAGGCTTGCCTTAAACTTGTGATCCTCTTGCCTCAGCCTGCTAAGCCCTGAGATTATATGCATATACCACCACTTCCAGCTAGGAATAAATTTAGCAATAAATTATTACTCCTGGTGAAGAAAATGATGAGATACAAAATAAAATCTAAATACAGGAAAATGCATGCTGTGACCTGGAGAAGAAGACTTGGTATTGGGGAAAAGCCACTTTTCCCCAGTGCTTTGGTATTGGCCCAGATTGGAGGTAGAGGCTCCCATGCTTGGTCCTGCTAGAGTCTCTCCAGTTTGTCCACCTCAGGAGCTGTTGGAGTGGGACAGCCCTGGATAGTCTCTTGCCCTTCCCTTGAGTCACATAATGTCTCACTTACTTTTTCCTTGTTGCTGGGACAAAATACACACCCTGGGCCAGCCAAATAGCTCAGCAGACTAAAGCACCTACAAGTAGGCACAGGGGCCAGGAGTTTGATCCCCAGGCCTGCTGTGCTGGCGCTGCTCCAAAAGCACAGTGAGACGGCGATTGCGACTGGGTGTGGTGGGTGTGCACCTGTAATCCCAGCTCTTGGGAGGCTGTAAACAGGAGGATCACTATGAGTCCAATTTAGCAGTAAGATCCTGAACACCCTGTAGATTCTTCCCTGAAATACAAGGGGAAAAAAAAAAATACCCAACACCCAAAATTAAGGAAGGAAAGGCTTATTTGCTCACCGTTTTTGGAGGTTTCACTACATACCAGGGCAGAGTGGCACATGGCAGAGGGCAGCAGTTCATGGCCACAGGAAACACCAGAGAGCAGAGAGAAGAGCAGCAGCTGTACAACTAGCACAAGGAAGCCTCTCTCCCTTCCTTGTATTGTATGCGGGCTGTCTGCCTCCAGGCCGGCGTAGCACTCACTCCCCTAATCCCAGCATTGGCCTATGAATTAATCACAAACCCTAGAAGCCCACCCCAGTGACTGCATGAGGCTTAGGGCTGGGGGACATCTAGGCAGAAACCATAACACCCAGCGAGGGTGGAAAGCACACTTGGAGTCTATGATCTCTCCTCCTTATTTTCTGTTTGGCATCCTTTTCAGATTCCTTTTCTCCTGTCCAGCCCTCCATAGGCCTCCTCAGAGGAGGCAAGCTGCACTGTGATGTAAGCCCATGCTACAAGAACTGCTGGGCCAGGGGCCGGCCCGCTGCTAGCACTGCTGAGGTCCACTCTCGTGAGGAGTCTGGTGGTTCCTGTCATTGCATGCACATCTGCAGCTCAGCCTTAAGTCCAACCCCGCCTGCCCATGGCTTTGGCTTTGGAGGAGAATGATCTAGAAGAGGTAAAGTCATTGCTGGAAAAGGCTACTAGGAAGAGAGTACGTGATACCCTTACAGCTGAAAAACCCAAGATTGAAACAGAAATAAAGAATAAGATGCAACAAAAATCACAGAAGAAACCAGAACTTCTTGACAATGAAAAACCAGCCGCTGTGGTTGCACCCATCACAACAGTGAAGATGAGTAATTATGCATGGGATCAGTCAGATAAGTTTGTGAAAATCTGCATGACCTTAACTGGGGTTCATCGAGCTCCTGCTGGGAATGTGCAGGTGCACTCCACAGAGTGGTCATTTGATCTTTTGGTGAAGAATCTAAATGGGAAGAATTACTCTATGATTGCGAACAACCTCCTGAAACCCATCTCAGTGGAAGGATGTTCAAAAAAAGTCAAGACTGATACAGTTCTTATCTTGTGTAGAAAGAAAGCAGAGAACACTCAGTGGGAATACTTCACTCAGGCTGAGAAAGAGGGCAATAAAAAAGAAAAGCCAGCTTATGATGCTGAGGCAGATCCTAGTGAGGGGTGAATGAAAGCTTTAAAGATGTATGAAGACGGAGATGATGATATGAAGCGACCCATTAAGAAAGCTTGAGTGGAATCAAGGGAGAAGCAAGCCGAAGGAGACTCAGAATTTTAAGACTTTAAAGTCCTTTTGAAAACTATGATTCAGATATACTGGTATTTCCAATAAGGGAATGTTGGCGAGCTGCACATAGAAATTTGATAGAAAGCTATAAAGTCTTCAAACTAAAGGCAGTGAATTCTCCATTTCTTACTGGAGGATTTATTTAAATAAGATGCCTATTAAGTACTTCCTCCAAAGATGGTTTAATTAGTATTCTGGTCATTTTGTTTTGTTTATGTAAGGGTTACATGGTATTCTCATTGAAATGTAAAAAACAAGTTTTACCTAAGGAAAACAATACATTGTGTATATTTTTGTTCATCTAAGAGGTAGAAAACAGAAGTATATGCTTGCCTATAAGTTACAGGTGTCAGCTCCCACTAATGTATGAATAAGAGTAAAAGTGAAAAAAATTTTTTTTTGTCTTCTTGAGACAGGGTCTCACTATGCAGTTCAGGCTGGCCTTAAGCTCACTTTGTAGCTCAGGCTGGTCTTGAACTCACAACAATCCTCGTACCTCAGCCTCCTGACTGCTGGGATTACAGGCATGTGTCACCACGCCCGGCTCGTGAATTTTTTTATAAAATCAAATTTGTCCTTATGCTTCAAATTTGCTGTAGAGTGGATGGTTGCCTGTTGCCAGCTTGACAGTGCAAATAGTAGGGACTACCATGCACTAATCCAATCACAAACGTTTCTATTTAGATTTAAACATATTTGCTTATGAAATATAGAATTGAAGTAATAGGCAAACATCTTCATGTAATTCCAGTTAGTAAGATCTACCATGGATCAGATAGCTTTAAATATAATAACCATAAAGTAAAAATAATTCATTTGAAAGTCCATCTATTCCTGTGTTCAATAAAGTTGGGTTTTTATGGAAAAAAAAGAAAACTACTGGGGTGGGAGATTAGGGCAGCCAGGGATGGCTAGAATGTAAGCTTTAACCTGAGCCAGGGCAGAGGCTGAGCAACAAGGTGTGATGGCCAGTCACAGCCAGACGCGTGGACACAACAACTTCTGGTGGCCAGATCTGGGGGGACATGAAGGACAGAGGCTGTAGCCAGGATTAGCTGTGCACACCTGTAACCACAGCACTTGGGAGACTGAGGCAGGAGGATTGTGGCAAGTTTGAGAAAAGCCTGGACTGCATAGCAAGCCCCTGCCTCAAAAATAAAAGAAAGATAATATCCACTGAGTCTGCCACGCGTTCAAGCTTGTGCGTCCTATTTGCAGGACACACGTCCTCTTTCTCTTCTTCTCTGTGTTCGCTCTTCCTTTCTTCACCCTTTCCCTTTTCCTCCTTTACTTTAAATAAAAGTTGCATTTACCTCTTCCTTGGCTGTTCTGTAGCAGCAGCTCCCCGCCCCCAGCCAGCACACTCCAGATCCTTAGTTGCCTGGGTAGTAGTTCTGGTGACAGTCCTGTGATGTGTGTTTCTTTCTTTCTTTCTTTTTTGTTTGGTGGAAACAGGGATTGAACTCAGGCCCTTGCACTTGCCAGGGAAGCACTTATTCCACTGAGCCATCTCCCTGGCCCAAAAATTCAGAAGTATTTTTTTGGGGGGGGCTGGCTCAGGATGCCTTCAGGGCAGGTCTGATAAGGCCTGAGGATCTGGGGATCGAACCCCAGCATCCCTATCCTGAGTATGATGTGTGTTTCTTAGAAACTGCTGGTCACTGTGATGCATAGCTGGTTGCCGTGGTGTACATTGGAAGAATCAGTCCCCAACTGACAAACCATTCTGCTTCTGTACTTTCTGCTTGTTTATCCCATATAAGCCCTAGGCCACTGGAGACCAGGACCTGATATTTTGAGGCGCTTAAGCCTCAGCACCACCACTCCCAAAAGTGTTGTGATTTCAATGGTCCTGAACATCCAGGAAAGAACCACCAACTTATACTGCCAGCAGAACAATGTCCATCAGTGCCTATCGACAAAAATAAATCTAATGGTCAGGGAGATGGCTCAGTAGAATAAGCACTTCCCCGGCAAGCACAAGGGCCTGAGTTCAATCCCCAGTTCTGCATAAATAAATAAATACATCCTTAAAGCATATCGTTGGGCTTGCACAGGGTTGCATGCTCAGTGCCTGGCCCTGTACCACCTTTTCTCTTGGGAAAGCCTCCTGTTAACAGTATTCTTGCCTTGCAGTGTTTCCCATTAAATATCACTGTGACTTGACATTGCTTGAACCAAGGCTGCATTAGTCTTTTTAAATTTTTAATAACGCTTTTTGTCTTTTTGAGACAGGGTCTTGCTCTGCAGCTCAGGCTGGCCTGGAGCTCACTTTGTAGCCCAGGCTGGTCTTGAACTCACCACGATCCTGTTGCCTCAGCCTTCCAAGTGCTGGGATTACAGGTACGGGCCACCGTGCCTGGCTCAAATATTTCATAACTTTATGTCACGCTGATTCTGTGGAGCCCTCGACACCACTGTTTCGGCAGCTGCACCATGCTGTGTGCGTTCCCAGGGGTCTCTTACATAGCGCATCATGTTTTCCAGGTGCACACTGAGGGTGTGGGCGTGTATCTAGGGTCTATCCTGGACTGTAAGTGTCCCTGGCCAGGGCCAGGCAGTGTAGCTAAAGATGAGTCATCAGCAGACAAGAACTCTAGCACAGGTCATGCACCATATAGAATAGCTTTGTCCTGTTTCATTTAACATCCACTGGTGAAAATTTTGTTTCTACTTCTTTATTTTTATAAATTCTGGTGTGAATTTATGATTGTCTCCTCTCTTTACAGCATGAAACTCTTAAACTGGAATGCTAAGTTGGGGGCGCCAGGTGCTGCGTGTGGTGGCATGCACTCGGGAGGCTGAAGAAGGCAGATCAGGCCAGCTTGGACTCCATATGAGACTCTGGAAAGAGAGAGAGGCAGAGAGACAGGCATGGTGACAGAGACACACACAGAGGCTCAGACACTGATTGGTGCGGGTCCAAGAGATGGGTGTATGGAGCTCAGGAGGCCAGCTTGTGCTTGAGAGCGCTTAAGCCTCAGCACCACCACTCCCAAAAGTGTTGTGTTTTCAATGGTCCTGAACCACCAACTTATACTGCCAGCAGAATTTCTGGGAAACATATTTCATCCTCACTTATTTATTTGATTACATAACATGGCTCAAAATATAAAAGCAATTCTGCCTTTTCCCGACACACTTTGAATTCCTTGGCCACTGTGCCATCTGTTTGCTGCTTTGCTACTTAGCCTGGAGAGAATAGAGGCGCTGTCGCACCCTATTACTTCTCCCACTGGGAGGCAAAGGCTATTGACGCACTTTGGGCCGAGCGCCAGTATTGTTCGCAAATGTGCTGTGCAGTGGTTCCAGACTCTTTCTGTCTCACCCAAAGAATTGGCAAAGGAGCCAGGGATGTAGCTCAGGGGTCCAAGGTTCAGCCTCTGGCACTGACTAAGAATTGGGCAGGACTGGAGCAGAAGGACTGTCTGTCCCCGCAAAGCCTGTGTGCTTCAGTTTCTTAGTTGGCCTGGTTAATAGTTCTGTTACCTTTGTCTCTTAGAAATGGCGGGTCCCTGTGATGCACAGCGGGTCCCTGCGTTGCACAGCGGGTCCCTGCGATATACATTTCCCTTGGTTAAAGGTGGTTTCCGTAGTGTAGTGGTTATCACGTTCGCCTCACATTTCCCTTGGTTCCTTTTCTCTCCTTGCTGAGACAAAATACCCCATACCCCAAATCAGGGAAGAAAAGGTTACTTAGCTCATGGTTTATAGAAGTTTCATCCCATAATCATCTGGATCCAAGGCAGGGTGGCATGGCACGGGGTAACAGTTCAAGGTGGCAGGAGACAGCAAAAGCAGCAAGAGCAAAAGCAGGGAAGAGGGGCTGGGGAGATGGTTCAATGGAATAAGGGTTTCCCTGGCAAGCGCAAGGGCCTGAGATCAATCCCCGGTTCCGCCAAAAAAAAAAAAAGCAGGGAAGAAGCCTCTTTTCTTCACCTCTATTGTATATTCCCTTATATTGTGAACATCTGCCCACACCCATAACATCTCTGGTGCCCTTCTCTTCCACAAAATGAGAATGTTGTGGAGTAAGGACTCTGGATCCCTGCTGAGCCATTTAGTTGAAATTTTTTTTTCCCCTGAGGATAAAACTTTATTGGAAAGAAAAGCTTCTGTTGGAGAGGGACAGAAGGGGGACTCAAGCGGGTTGCCCTGAATTTTTAAATTTCTGATGTTGGACCATAAAGATAGCTCAGCTGGCCAGGTGTGGTGGCACATGCCTGTAATCCCAGCACTCAGGAGGCTGAGGCAGGAGGATTGTTGTGAATTCGAGACCAGCCTGAGCTACAAAATGAGCTTAAGGCCAGCCTGAACTGCATAGTGAGACCCTGTCTCAAAAAGACAAAAAAGAAAAAGAAAAAGAAAAAGAAGAAGAAGAAGATAACTCATCGGTCTAAGTGCCTGCTAAGGCAAGTGCAAGGACCCTGGCTTGATCTCCAGTACCACATGCCATGTGGGTCCTGCCCCGGGTGCCTTGAGCTGGTCACTAAGACTGGGTGTAGTGGCCCATGCCTTATAATCCCAGCACTGAGGAGGCTGAAACAGGATGATCACCACAAGTCTGAGCTGTATAGTGACACCCTGTACCAAATACATAAAAAATAAAATAAAATAGGTAAACTTCTAGACTCAAGTTGACACAATGTATCTACAACAATACTGCAAGCACCAATCCGCAGTTGACAAGCCATTCCACCTGTGTACCTCCTGCTTGCTTATCCCATGTAAACCGTAGACCACCCAAGATCAGGGCCTGGTATGTTTGGAATGATCCTGATCAGTGCCACCTGAAAAAAATAAATCTGCCACCAGGCATGGTGTCACACACCTGTAATCCCAGCACTTGGGAGGCTGAGTCAGGAGGATTGATGCAAGTTGGGGCTACCAAGTGAGTTCAAGGCCAGTCTGAACTGCATAAGAATCCCTGTCTCAGAAAAGACACACACACACACACACACACACACACACACACACACACACGCATCTGCCCCCAAATCCTGGGTGTAATTTTGGTGTTTCTGTTTGTTGCAGCACCTGGTGTGTCAGCCGAGAAGGCCGAGCATGCTGGCTTTTTCAGTCACTGGTTGCAGGTGTGAGGACTTGTCTAGGTCCCAAGGGAAAGGTGTGCTCTCCAGATTTCTTGAGTCCCCTCAGAGGTCTGGAGGATTCCTGTCTCCCAGCTTTAATTGCCCACATTGGACTGCCAAAGGGAAGGGGATGCGGACTTCTGCCCGCCCACCCGCCTGCCCACCCACCCGCCTCCCTGTGCAGCAGTAAGACTTCTGGGAGGACCCCAGTTAGTCTGTTGGTCAGTCAGGCTAAGCTTGAGCAGAAGGGGAGTCTGATCGTGTCTCATCAGTCAGGACCACCTTCAAGAGAAGGGCGTTGGAATGCTCCACCCCTGGGTGCTGCCGAATGTGTGAGGGAGTGGAACGGTGCAGGCGGCAGGCTGCTCCTCTGTGGACCAAGACAGGGAAGTGCTGGTCTCGGTGGCTGACTGGGCCCTCACGAGAGGCGCCACATCGACCAGCATATGGCAGAACCGAGGCCGCGAACCATCCTTAGCTAAATCCTGCCAAAGGGTCCTGGCCAGGTGGGCACCTGAATGGTCTCTGAGGGGCACCCAGCCCTTATGCCATCATTCAAGGATACACAACACACATGTAGGAAGTCAGAGATGGGAACTAATTAGTCAAAATCCACAGTCCTGGGGCCTGGGAGATGGCTCAGTGGAATAAGAGCTTCCCTGGAAAGTGCAAGGGCCTGAGTTCAATCCCTGTAATGCAAAAAAGAAAAAGAAAAAAAAAATAATCGCTATAGTAAATTGTGTTTATATGAAGCATTTGTAGAATATTTCCATTGCTGAATTATTAATTTCAATTTTATGAGTTTTATTATACTAGACAGTGCATGTTTAACAGGAAATATGTGACAAAAATATCTCATTTTTAATATTTATTGAGAGTTTATAAAACAGTATCAAGAGTTTTAATAACTGGCTTTAGGTGAATAAAATCAAAAAAAGAGCAACACAAAAAATTCCTTTTTTTGTACCAGAGATTGCATTCTGGACCTTGAACTTGCCAGGCTGACACTTATGCCATGGAGCTAGCTTCCTGACCCCACAATAAATTTCCATATGAACTATAGTGAAAATACCAATAGCATTCTACAAAACAATCACATCAATCACCACACCTAAAGCAGTCTGCATCATGCCAGGAGCACAGTCCACACACACATCGCTTAACACTGACAGCGCGTGGTACACCTTCCGGCCCTTTCCTGTAGGACGCACTTGACATCTCGTGCTCTTGCCCTTTTGTCAGGTGGTTCTTATTATATTATGCAATGTGTAGTTAACAGGAACATAAAATACAATATTGAAATATTAATATGTATTTCAAGTTTAAAATAAACATCAACATTTTCACATCAGCTGTTTATTTGCTTAGACAACCTAAGAGATAACACCAGGAGTAAAAACCTACCCAGATCCAGGTGTGGTGGTACACCCTGTAATCTCAGCACTTGAGAGGGGGTGAGCTTGAGACCAGCCTGGACTACAAAGTAAGTTCAAGGCCTGCCTGAATAAATAGTGAGATCTTATCTCAAAAAGACAAAAAAA